>KZ451982.1:6042975-6074314 GCA_002786265.1 Apostasia shenzhenica
CTTCTTTTCTCGGAGAAGAAGCAATGACGGTATCTGAGGAATAAGCATCGGCTAACTCTGTGACCTCCTTTTTGAGGAGGCACCCCTTCTCCCGAAGTTACGGGGCTATTTTGCCGAGTTCCTTAGAGAGAGTTGTCTCGCGCCCCTAGGTATTCTCTACCTACCCACCTGTGTCGGTTTCGGGTACAGGTACCCTCTTGTTGAAGGTCGTTCGAGCTTTTCCTGGGAGTATGGCATGGGTGCAGTGCTTGTGAATTGTGATTGCTGTGAAGTTATCTTGCAGACTAACAGAGGGCGAGGGAGAAATCCCTAAAAAATGTGCGAGATCCCGGTGGCGGGGGAAAGGGAAGAAGAAGAAGCGCCCCGTAGCGGGAAGCGAGGCAGCAGCACTGCTGCAGCGGACAGCGATTTCTCCGGTCCTTGTGTAGGGTCTAGCCGAGGCAGCGAGGCAGGATCTCCTTCTCTGTCCCTTATCTTTTCTCTACCGTTCTTAAGCCTTGGGGCACGGGCAGCGGAATCTGAGACCAGAAGGAAGTGGAGGAGCTGAGAAATGGCGGCGTTGAGGCGCCTCTGAGGTGCGGGGGAGCTGATACTGTAAGGAATTGTGTGATCGAAGGAGATCTGGCTCCGGGAAACTCGCCGGCGATTCACTTGAGGGGAATTGCAGTTTAGTGCGACGGTAATGTAAGTTTAATTGGAAAAGGAGGGATTTTGGTATCTCTATGAGGCGGATTGTTCTATTTTAAGCCCCTTTTTGGCTTGATCGGTGAATCTCGGTTTGAGACTTTGCTGTCGGTCGGCCTCTCATTGGATTGTTTGCTTCTTCTCAGATCTGCGTTTCTGAACTGTTTTCGCTTTGAATGCTTCGGTTTTGAGGACTTCTTTGGTCGTTAATGATCGAGCTCCCTAGTTTTTAAAGTGTCAGACAAAAGGCTTGCTTTTCTGGAGTTTTACTCTTTTCCGGCTGTTTTCTGAGTGTATCAGAGTAGTCATCAGAACCTGGGTTAGGTGGTTCAGGGTAATGATCAATGCTTCCTCTGGCGACTGCGAGGGCTAAGTAGGCGGAGGCGGCGGCGTCGGTGTTTGGAGTTCCCTCCCTGCGCAGATTAATGACTGTTTTATGAGCATTAATTGATTGTTTTAAAGGACCTCGCTCTTCGTCTCGACTACCCCAAATTCAGTTTCTGTTGGGAAAGATCTTTAAATATGGGATAGCCAAATGCCCAGAGAGACTGCTTGGTTCTCCTGTCTGGTTCTGTTTTTCTTGATTGAGTCGCACAAGAAGAATACGGCACTTCATGGCGCATGCTCCACCGAAACATCAACCCACTGGAATGCAAGGTTCATGTAAGAAATCAAATGCTGAATTTAGTCATATTTATTTACCTTTTAATTTTGAAAGCTTGTAATTTTCTCTTCCAATATGGTTGATAGATGGCAATATTCTCATCTATTCCGACCCAGGAGAGCTAGACTCTGTTTCTCAGTGAGGGTCATGTGCCTTTTTAATATATAATGTTCCAACAATTCTGATGTTAATGGAGGTTTACAAGAACAGTGTGGATCTTTATTTGTCTTTTATTGTATATGTTTACATCCTGAAAGGCAGGTTAGGAAGCTTTTTTACTATCCTTTCCTCCCATCTATATTGTGCTATTTATATTTTTTCGTTCTTGGATCTATCATTTCAAATTATAATAAATTAGCCTGGTGCTGTTTCTATTGATGGGTTGCTTCTTGGTTTTGCTTCCATTTTCCCTGTTTTTGCATAATTTGTGTTGATAGGTTTCTTGTCCTTTGATGTTTGTTACTTCTTTTTCTGATGCTGAGGGATCTTAATGAGTTGCATATTGGCTCTAAAAAATGATTTCTACTAGTTGTTATGCATCCATTCAAAAATTATGTTCTGCGCCATTTGTATTGTTGAAAAAAATGAAGTTGATTCATTCTTTGTTGAATCTTGGTTTTCTTTTGGACAGCTTCATGTGGAGACCTCCTATACAAGGAGCTCTGGCATGCTTGTGCCGGACCATTGGTGACAATGCCTCGTCAAGGAGAACGGGTTTATTACTTTCCTCAGGGACATATGGAACAGGTATTTACGCTGTTTAACCTAAAATATTATCAGATGCAGATGTTTTGATAATTTTACAGTTTGTAGGTTGTTTTTCATCTCTATTATATATATACATATATATATATATATATATTGATGATGACTTTTTGTTTTTCCTGGCGGTTTTGATAAGCTTGAAGCATCAACACATCAAGGTGTTGACCAACAGATGCCGTTGTTTGATCTTCCTTCAAAGATCCTCTGCAGAGTAGTCCACATTGAACTTCGAGTAAGCTTTACCTCTGTGTTCTTTGAACTTAATTTATCTGTTTTACACATGGTGGTTGATCTTTGAAAAAGGATGTTTAATTCTCAAAGTTTAAAGGCATATGTCATTGCTTATGTTTTTCCCCGTCTTCTGATTACAATGTAGGCTGAGCCTGATACTGATGAAGTTTATGCACAAGTCACTTTGCAACCAGAGCCTGATGTGAGTTATCTACTGTACTATGAGTTTTTTTTAATTTATGTTTATCTTTATTTAAAATAATTTTTTTTGGATGCGTTATTTTTTATTTGGAAATGTTTTCTTCATGATTTACCCAATTTAATATGCACTTTAGTACAACTTTCTTTGACTTCCTGCATTGCTCATATATTCATTGATTCTTGTTGTCTTTCTTCTCGAGAATTACATACATATCATTTTGTAATATTGTATTTGCATATTAACTACTCTTCAAAATCTACGTATGCTACACCATGTAATCTTAATTATTACATAGACGTCATTTAAGTTAACATCTGTTAAGAATGAATGGAATATACATGGAATATTCCATTTGTAAGGCATTGTTGACCTATAGTAGCCCATGAGCACCCCATCGAGTACTCTGTTGTTGTAGTCCAACCATTGTTGGCTACCATGCATAGACCGTCGTTGTTGGCTAGCCACCGCCAATCACATTGTTAGTCACCATCGATGCCCATGTTGCCGGTCTCCATCCACTGGGCTCCGTCGGTTGCTAACGCTAGCCATCATCATAGATATTTGGGTTAGATTAACCATAGTTTAATTATAGCAATATTGATGTGGTGCCACTGTTGTAATATTTGAAGATTATATGGCAGTGTGTGCTTAAATAAATTTTGAAGGATGGTTAATTTGTTAATATAATTGTTCAAAGTGTCATGTATATATACCCCCTCCCCCTCTTTTTTCTTTACTCTGTAATTGGTTTTACTTTGCAAATGACAACACTAATTTTGTTGTGTTCATGCTTACTTAAATTGAAGCCTCATTCTTGTTTCTTTCATTGGATGCTCAGTTTGATTTCTTCTTTCTGACAATTATTTATTATGCCCAGCAAAGTGAAGTCACTAGTCCAGATCCTCCGTTACCAGAACCCGAAAGGTGTACAATTCATTCTTTTTGTAAGACACTTACTGCTTCAGACACAAGCACTCATGGAGGATTCTCGGTTCTTAGGCGGCATGCAGATGAATGTTTGCCTCCATTGGTGAGTTCTGAACCATCATTTAAAGCATATGTACATAAGCTAGTTTATGATGGATGTTGATTGTCTTGTCATTTCAACATACTTATCGCTCTTCTTTTTAAACTCTTTTCTATTTACAGGACATGTCGCAGCATCCACCATGGCAAGAATTGGTTGCCAAAGATCTTCATGGAAATGAATGGCATTTCCGCCACATTTTTAGAGGTTTACATTTTTTTCTGCTCTCAATAGGAATTTTATCCCGCCAACTCTCTTTCTCTTGCCCTTTTTTTACAGATTTTTTGGAACAAAGCAGTCAATGCAAGTTATTTGACATGGGTTATGAAATTATATATTGAATAAAAAATTATTTTGCTCCATAAAGGCAGTTCCTAATATCCTCTTATTTGCAATCCAAAAAGCTGCTTCTGTTGAACTTCAAGGAACTTGGGTCATTTTATGGTTTCTTTATCAAATTGGGGAAGAGAAAAAATCATCACAATTCTTTTCTTAAATCTTTCAGGACAACCACGGAGACATTTGCTTACTACTGGATGGAGCGTGTTTGTTAGCTCAAAGAGATTGGTTGCTGGAGATGCATTTATCTTTTTGCGGTAAAAAACTGTTACATTATAACACTTTCGAAATCTTTATATTTTCCACAAGAATTTAATATATTCTGATTGTCTTGGTAAGATGTTCATAACTTTGCAAGATGATTAAGTTTGTTCTATGACCTCCGTTTATGGTAGGGGTGAGAATGGTGAGTTGCGTGTTGGCGTAAGGCGTCTTATGAGGCAGCTATGTAATATGCCATCGTCTGTAATATCTTCTCACAGTATGCACCTTGGAGTTCTTGCAACTGCATCTCATGCTGTGTCTACTGGAACTCTTTTCTCTGTGTTCTACAAACCAAGGTTTACTTCTCAGCTCTTGATTTCTTTGGTTAGCTGTAAAGCGATATTGTTAAGAATATCTTTGTTCTTTTAAACTACATTTAATTTCTTTCTTATTTTTTACTCTGTTTTTCTTATATCCTTTTGTTATTTCATTGTCCTAAATGATTGTGAAGGTCATGGACATTAAGGACTTATTTGGTCCCAAGACCACTTTGGTTATGCCTAAGGCTAAAATAGTATTTGATTAAAAAAATAACAATAATAATAAATAAATTTTTATCATATCCTACACAAATTCTAAAGTAAAAAACTTTCTTTATTTCACATCCTTGATCATTTTCAATAAAACTATTAAATTTATCTCACATCTTACATAATTTATAATACTGTGATGTCCCGACTGCTAATACTCTACCTGCCACAAATAAGCCGAGCTACTAGCAACCGAGACGTTGGACATACAATTTTACAACATACAACATATATTTAACATTCACTGCTTGCCGCAACCTTTAATATCTCACACTTTATCCCCTGAACCTTCTGGTGTAATACCACCTATCATAAAAAATGGCAGGAGTCTGTTAATACAAACTCTGTTGGTAAAGCAATATCCCAACATATAACATGAATATTTAAAATATATACAGATATCATAAAAAATGATATAAATAATATCATGAAATACTCAATTACTATTCACATTAATATAATTACAGAACATGCTTTATATTAAAATTATCACCATAAATTCTCATGTCCCTGAACTCACTTAAGGGGTGTTTGGTTCAATGTTATCTTGATGTTATGTTATCTAGAGAAAGCAATCGTTTGGTTTAATGACATCTATAAATAGTTTTTTATTAGATTATAAAATTATTAGTTAAAAGATGACATCTAGATGGCATGACATTTAAATTACATAACATAACACTAAGATAACAACAAATCAAATGCTCCCTTATTTTCATAATATCATAACATTATTCTGTTTAGAGATGTGAATCTATCATTTTCATACTCTTTCATCTAGAAACCTACCAAAAGTTCCTATAGCTTGTTATCCTAGAAGCCTTGATAAAAGTCGCACCTTGCATTGGTGACTCTATTTTAGGACATCACCTGGCGTGCACTTCTCGCTCTCATCGAAATTACACATTATAAGCAACTTTCTGCCCTTGTTGGTTTTTGGTATATAAAATTTTTTTATTACCACATCACCTCACAGATAATTAAATCCAACCCATTTTCTTGTTCAATTAGTAAAATACTTGGCTTAACATTATAATTTTCATATTCTCATAGTATTAAATTTATATTCACCAACATACTAATAAACTAACATTAATTTTAGGGAAAGAATTACCTACTAATTACCGTTTTGGCTAAACTAGAAATCCCTCTTTTATTTCTTCTCTTCCTCTTCCTCTTCCTCTTCCTCTTCCTTCTTCTTTTTCTTCTTTTTCTTCTTTTTCTTCTTCTCCTTCTTCATTTTGCTGCGCTCGGCGGAAAGCAGGCGGAACAGGGGGCACGGTAGAGGCTTGGCGCAGGCAGAGAGCAAAAGCAGAGGGCTTAAAGAGTTAATTAATTAATCCTTTTTGCCTTTTTTTCTTCTTCTATGCGTGGCAGAGAAAGGGGGGCATGGGCGCTCCTGGCTGCCGGCTGCCGCATGATTATCATTTTAAGGAAAATTTGCAATTTAGTCTCTCAACTTTCATATCCTTATAAATAAGTCCAAAATTTTCATGTTTAGGTCTAAATTCAAGAGTCCAAATCAGCTCTAATATTTAAATCTCAAATTAAATTCTTGGATGTCACATTAGCATTCTCATTTCGGTAACACTAAGTTTTATTGCTAGTGACATATTTCCCAACTCTCATCCTTTCTCATTAAAATATGAACACTAGTGAAATATATTTCTAGTGTATGTGGTGTGCATATTTTTGCCAGGCATTTGTGAGTGTTCTCTAGGTTAGTAATCACAAATGTTGCTGTTTGCATGTTTTCTGCTTCATTTTGATATGCGTCTGCAAAATCCTGATTTTGTTGATTTATTGAATGTTTTTTTTCGAATATCTTGTATATTTTAGAAGATTTCTAACTACATATTTCCTTTTCACATGTCAAAGCACTCAGTTATTATATCATATGGAGCTTCTTTTGTACTTAGAGATTTCTTTTTAAGTTTTTATAGTTTCAAATTTAAGTTTATGTCTGAAATATAGGGCATTATTTCAAATTTTCTTTTTTTGGTGTATTCAGAGCAAGCCGTTCAGAGTTCATCATTAATGTGAACAAGTACCTTGAAGCTAAAAGTCAAAGTTTGTCGGTTGGCATGAGATTTAAAATGAGATTTGAGGGTGATGAAGCTCCTGAAAGGAGGTATCATGCCAAATCTGTTTAATCCATGGAGAGCAGAACTGTTGCGTTCTATGGTTTAATTTAATGTCCGTTTGTCTTAATCATTATTTAATTAAATGTTCCTATTAACAGATTTAGCGGTACTATAGTTGGCATTGTGGAAAAAGCTTCATCAAGGTGGCCAGGTTCTGAATGGAGATCTTTAAAGGTGACATATCTCTGTCAGTAATCCATTTATTAGAATGTCTTGAGAGTTTCTGTCAGTCATATGAAATGCAAGATTTCATCTAATATGTGGTTCGACTTTTAGACTAGCATCAAACTTGAACTAGACATACTTTATTTTCAATTTTTTTTTTTTTTTATGGATTGATGGAATGCCTATTTGCCTTTTTTTACTTTCAAACCAACGGACTGATTTGCGTAGGTCCAATGGGATGAGCCTTCACCTGTTTTGCGACCTGACTGTGTTTCTCCATGGGAATTAGAGCCTTTGGTTGCAGCTACTCCTCCCACCCCTCAGATACTCGTGAGAAATAAGCGTACTAGGCCTCCTCTTTCATCTTTGGTGGCACCACCAGAACTTTCTCCTGTACTTGGTATGGAATTATCCTTTAATGTGCATTCCTATTCTATGCTGTGTATGAATCAGTTTGATTAGCTGTAAATTTTTCCCACTTTTGAGTGCTTTTACCTGATCCTGATTTAAAAAAAAAAACAACTTTTACAATATTCTTTTGCATCCTGGAGTATGCAACTAAGCATTTGCCATTAATTGCTGATAAACTTCTTGGTTTTGTCTTTTTGAAAATTGTACTTGTCTCCTTTGGTAATTGCCATTTTGCCTACTGTCATTGTATACATTATATTACTGTTGTTCCCAGGCTGTATTCGCATATGGCTTAATTGAACTCCCAACTTTAGGGTTAGTTGTCATGACCTAGAGTTTTGATACATTGTTCATTTTGGTTAAAGGCCTTACTAGGCCTTATGATTTTGTCTTCAAAATACTCATGATGTGTTAGCATGGGTTTCTGATTATCCAACGCAAGTGATGTTTGGTAATCGACCATCCTAAATTTATCCTAGGATGCCGAACTTTGTTTTGGCCTTTACCCTCTGTGATCACTTGTACTCTAATTATATTGGTGTGCTATATAATTAAGCATCTTCCAAACTATTCTATACTGAATTTTTTCTCAAGTAATAGTTTTTCTTTCTTTTTATATTTTATTGCAAAGAGATGTTGATGTTTAGATTGATGAGTGATTACCTTAGAATGGATCACATTAGAAATGATTGTATTAAAAATAGGCATGTACCTATGGTGGATAAGATGAGGGAGGGACATTTGAGGCGGTTTGGCTAAGTCCACTGTCAATTTATAAAGGCCCATATACACAAATGCATGGGGACTTGTGATTGCATGTCAAAGAGAAGAAGGGAAATTCCGAAAATGATTTACAATGTGTCATTGTTCATGAATCATTTGAGCTCATGGAGAGCGGTACTTTGGATAGAGCTGGATGAAGATGAGAAATCCATGTACTTGAACTAGTTAGTTTGGGATCATGGATTTGCTGCTGTTGTATAAATCTTAATTCACCTCTACCTCTCACAAGGCTTTAATTTAGCCTCAAATCCAACGTCGAATACGGCCAAAGTTTGAATTTGGTCTTTTATCACGACTGAGGTGTCCGCATTCTTTCTTCCGAAACATATTGGTGGCCCTGGGCCCTGGGGTTTATTATAGCATTTTACAACTCTGCCAACTATTATTTTGACTTTTAGCTGCAGTCGCTGAATGAATTACAAACCAGCAAACCTATCTCCAAATTGTATTTGCTATTGACTGACAAATTAGTGTAAAGAACTTTCTCCCTTTCATTCAATCTACTTATGGTGGGTTTGATCATTTCTTTTTCTTACCTGCTTCTGATTAACTTGCAGGACACTGGAAATCCCAAGCTGAGAGCAACCAAATTTCCTTCTCAGGGTTACAACAATGTCATGACCCACTTTCTGTCCTTAGCCCCACATCTCTCTTTGCGCCATCACCAAAACCATGCTCCATTGGGTTCAATGGCAACAGTGGACCACAGGCAGCCAACAATCCCTCCACATACTGGCCAATCAGGTCGCAACATCAATCAGAACCATTATTGCCCAGCGCCATCAATGCTGGACATCCATCTGAAAAGAAACAAGAAGCCAGCTGTGGCTACAGGCTGTTTGGTATCCAGCTGGTGGAGCCATCAACCGTCATTGAGGAAGCCCCGCTGCCAATTGCTGTCAATGTCGGTATCCAAGATGACCACCCCGAAGCTGATTCTGATTTTCATTCTCAACCTTCAAATATTAACCACTCCGGTGCTGCTGCGCTTAGCAGTGAACCTGAGAAGTCCTGCCTCAGATCGCCCCAGGAGTCTCAGAGCCGACAAACTCGCAGCTGCACGAAGGTTTGCTCATACCTCCAGATCATTTAGTTATCTACTAATACTCTCTTATTTTTCTAAGCTCTCTGATTTTTGTCTATCCTCAACCGATGTGATGCCGAAGAAATCATGAACTGTGATCAGGTTGATTTATTATAATCATTACTAAATGAATAAATCATGGAAATTCTTGCCAAGATAAGATTAAGAGCATTGTAAATTTAGGTATTTTTTGCATATAATGGAGTGGATCATGCAACAGTAAGGTATAAACTTATTGTGGGAGAAGATTATATCAAAATTAATTTTAGATGCTATATTAGAACATATGTATAATTAGCCTTGGTGTATGCTCTTCGCAGATAACATTGTCCTTGTTGAGAAAACTAAAGAGGGAGTTAAAGCGAAATTAGAGCTTTGGAGGAATGCTCTAGAATCTAAAAGTTTTCGTCTCAGTAGATTAAAAAACTGAATATATGGAGTGCACATTTAGTCAAGAAAGAAATACTTATATTGGAGATGTGACAATTGATGATCAAATTATCAAGAAGAGTAAGCGCTTTAGATATTTTGGATCTATCATACAAAATGATGGTGAAATAGATAATGACGTTATTACTTATTAGCAGGATTCAAGCAGGATGAGTAAAATAGAGAAATGCTTCTGGTGTGTTGTGCGATAGAAAAATCTCATATAGAATCAAGGGCAAATTTTATAAAATTGTAGTAAGACCAACGATATATGGTGCTGAATGCTGACCTGCAAAGAGGAAACATACAAATAAAATAAATGTTGTAAAAATGAGGATGTTAAGGTGGATGTGTGGATATACATGAAAGGATAGAATGAGAAATGAGTATATCCGAAAGAAAGTTGGTGTTGCACTAATTGAGGATAAACTTAGAGAAAGTCGACTTAGATGGTTTGGACATATAAATCGTAGGCCGATTGAAGCTCCAGTTAGAAAAATTGAGTTATTGGATTTTGCCCATATACAAAGAGGAAAAGGGATACCAAAGAAAATATAGCAAGAAATTATAAGGAGTGATCTTAGTTACTTAGACTTAGATAAGAATTTGGTAACTGATAGAGCGCAATGGAAATAAAGGATTCATGTAGCCGACCCCACCTAGTGGGATTAAGGCTTGATTGTTGTTGTATGTATTAGCATGCTGAGATGTCCTTCATTAAACTAAAATCAACACTTATATGCAACTACCATTAAGAACAATTGATGAAAATTTCATAAAATTAATATCTATTAGTTAAGGCTATTGAAGATCATGATGATGATAGTAACCTACCTTCGGCCACATTTTACATTCGCAGGTGCACATGCAGGGGATGGCTGTCGGTCGGGCGGTGGACCTGACAAGATTGGAGGGCTATCCAGATCTGCTCATCAAGCTGGAGGAGATGTTCAGCATCCGGGGGGAGCTTCTTGGAGAAGCAAAGAAGTGGCAGGTCGTCTACACCGATGATGAAGACGACATGATGATGGTTGGAGATGATCCTTGGGTGTAAGTTTATGATTTTCCTTGCCATTTCATGTTGAACAAAGTTTTCCGACTCATAATTTGTGGTGTTTGTGATCTCGTAACTGCAGCGAGTTCTGCAGCATGGTGAAGAAGATATATATTTACACGCATGAACAGGTGAAACTGTTGTCTACGAAGGTGAAGCTAACCGCTATTGCTGAGGTCAGCAAGTCGTTACCGACTGAGTTGGACCATCCTTTGTTGCCTGAGGCTGATGCACCGGCTGTTGTCATTGCCGCCGGCCCACCTGTAAACCCGTCGGAGGACAATGGCAGATCTCAGGCTGGTGCATAACCAGTAATCCTCTCTTCTGTGCATGCCTCCTTCTTCAGCTTTTTTTTTTTTTTTTTCTAGTGTTAACTGAGTTTTTGTTGTGTTCATGTTTCTTTAGTAAATAGAATATGTATATGGTCATGCATCATATCTAATTGGCCTTTGCATGTTTAGTGTTTTAAGTGGTTTGGTTAATTGTATGATTGTTGGCTTGAAATGTTAATGTTTATGTTGTGAATTGCTCAATTTGGGATTAGCTTTAGCCTTTAGGGGAATAAGGCATTATTAGACATTTACGTACATAATATTCTGTATCTCTATATATAAATAGTTACATATAATACACTTATTTTTAAATATTACACTCCACGTATTTTTCTTATATTTCACACATTTTTTTTAAAGCTGGAGTGTAATATTTTAAAAATAATTATAATATACGTAATTATGATAGTATGATGTGTTATGTATGTAAATTTTTTTTTTTTTGTGATCCACTCATTTGTCTTACTGGTAGGTATTGTTTTTGTTTGGCAGTGCAAAAATTTATGTCTTTTATGTTATTTTGTAAAAGTTTTATGAAAAAATGTAGCATCATTTCATAAATTTTATTATATTATGTAAATCTGTAACTTTATAGTAAAGATTTTTATTTTATTAGGTTGAGTTTAAAGTAATTTGCGTTATAGATAATCTGATTAAAAGTAAAACTATAGCTTAGAGTTTATCATGTATAAGGTTTAAGGTTTAGTGTTAATTTTGTAGTTTTAAAATAATTTAAGATACAGGGTCTCTTTGTTTATAAGATTAAATTTAATAAGATTAAAATTAAATTTGAATAGAGATATTTTTTTATTGAAAGTTGTGATTGATGTGAAATAAAATTAATTATTATGTTGAGATATGTGAGAGATGTATAAAATTAGTTATTATGTTAGATATATGAGAGATGTAATATAAATTAATTTATATTTTAATAATATATGTAAATTATGAAATAAAGTTAATTTTTAATATTAAATTTTATGTGTGATGTGATATGTCAGATTAAAATTAAATAATAGGATTTAGGGTTATAATTCAAAGCTTGGAATTTAGAATATATTGGAATTTTTTATTTAATTTTTAAAAATTAGGATGAAATTTATAATTTATTAATATTTTTATGTCCATTATGGAGATACCCCATTTCAAGAAATGCTTTTATGAGGAATTTTTTAAAATATTTGTATTTTTTAACTTTTATAAAATTTGGCACGAAAGGTTGAATTAAAAAAATGGTGTAAAACTCGTCACTTGTTTAATGAATCTCTCTCGAAGGACTGTTGGGTGTATTTTTTAGTTTGTACGTGATGCATTGAAGGAAGGTTGTGTTAATGAGTGTGAGAGATGTTTTATAACGTTTGTTATATTATTTTAAGTATGTGAGATTATTGCTTTTAGCCTCTGTTGGTTAGTATCTAATTTGGTCATGATTATTTTTAAAAATAATAAAATAATTTGTATAATTTTTAATATATTAATTAATTTTATTTAATATTTTCATAATTTACTCATTTTATTTTTCATTATATGTATAATTTTTAAAAGTATTATATAGTTTTTTATAAAAAAAAATTAAAAAAATGATGATGATCAATTTGGTTATGAATTAAACAAAGACTTAGAAATCTGCTTGGAGATTTTAAAGGGAAATGAATCTTGTGAGAAAGGAATTTGATGTAGGGATGAAAGAAGTTCAAGAAATAATTAAAGAATTTGTGAAAGGTACATAAAATTATTGTAAATTATAAAGAGATTTAACCTTTAAGTTGCATTATAAAATTTTAGAAGAGTTGTTGAACAGTGATTACAAATCATATGTTTAGTATTGGGTTAGAAAGCATGTGCACGATATAATGATACAGACGCATGATATAATGGAATATGATAGTGGTACGATGATTTTCTAAAATCAAGCGGTAGATAAAAACGCAACATGATATGTTAAATAATAAAATAATTAACTAATAAATACCTAGATAATAGTATATTTTATCGTAATTTTTATTTAATATTGTAAAATCATTTAAGAAATATGAGCATGAAAAGAGAATGTGGTCTGACGTGGTTTGACATATAGAAGTCATTTTTCTTATTAGAAGATTGATAGAGTAAATAGAGATGTCAAAAACGTCTATATTATTTTGGGGTAATTTCACGTAGTCCCCTAAGGTTTACTCTATTTATCACGCAGGTCCACAATTTTGAAAACATGCTAGACAAGTCCTCAAAACTTACTGTATAGGTCATTGTGGTTCTTTTGTGACGGTATCTGTTAAAACGCTGTGAAAATTACGAAAATACTCTTTTTTTATCTTTCTACATTTCCGATTTCCAGCTGCCCGCCTCACCGGCTGCCGTGTGCGCACCCGCACCCGGCTACCGACTTTCGCGTGAGGAGGACCAGGGGTACAATTGTAATTTCACATTAAAAAATTTTATGATTTCTTAATTAAAATTTTGATTTTACGAAAAATATTTAATTGGACCTTATTAGATGTTATTTATAAATATTAAGGACCACAATAATCTATATAGTAAATTTTGAGTACCTGTCTGGCATGTTTTCAAAATTGTGAACCTGCGTAATAAGTTGAGTAAATCTCAAAGACTTAAGTAGAATTACCCCTAATTTTATCGACAGGTGTCGCTCGATGGAGGGTACATAGATTTGAAGACCAGCTGGTTACTTTAGAATTGGTATTTATGTCTTTAACTACTTTAAGGAAATGGTCTCAATGATGCGTTGGCTGTTACGGACTTTAAAAATATGTGAAATTCGAAATTCATTTGAAACTTATTTAATTTTTAAATCAACTTGAAATTAATTTAAAAATTTTAAATTAAATCAAAAACTAGAAACTTTAACTTTCAAATCAATTTTGAGTTAGCCTCTGTCTCAGTTAAAATATAATTAGATTTGACTTAAAATTATATATATATATATATATATAATATAAATAATATAAATACATATATTATATATATAATATTTTTTATATAATTTAATTAATAATTTAGTATTATAAATATATTTAATTATTTTTAATTATTATTTTAATCTATAATAAAAATTTTAAATAAAAGTAACTTGAAACTGCATTGAATTAGAAATCTATCGCAAGAGCCTTAATAGAATAATCCAAATAAAAATCCCGTTACAGTTGTTTCTTGTAGCTTAACAACTATATATAAGGGCAAAATATTATGCAAATTTAATTTACTATTATAAAAATAAATTAAATTTATTTTTCATCTCATATTACATTTAGAAAAATATCATACATATCTATTCATAATTTTTTGAAAAAAATAAAAACTAGATTTAAACATTTTATGCGAATTATTTTTAACTGTTTTCATCAAAAATCTGTTATCAATTTTTTTTTAATATTTCTATTTTCAAAATCACTAAAATATCTTGGAGAAAAAAAAGATAAACACTTTTAATCATAATATTTGGCAGCATTTTTATGAAATAATTTATTTAACATTACTCCTACATATATAATTCTGTTAAAATCATAAAACTTCTAATTTTAAGTACCTTTATAATATTTATCATATATATATATATATATTATGAAATATTTAATTTAGGTTTCAGTTTATACAAAATATATTAAGGGATACATTTATACATGATGAACTCAGCGTATACAAAATTTATATCAAGGCCGGCCGGAACCAAATCGGAGCCGGCCAATCTGAACGGGTAAAAGACATCAACGACGGATAGTAGCGGCCGATATTCTTCTCCCGAACATCAAACCAACCGACATCCATGAAAGGAGCAGCACTGGGGGACTTCCCTGAGTAATGGGTCGTCTCCGGGTGATCCTCAGTGAAGTAAATGCAGCCGGATCTCAAACCCGAAACAGTACCCACAACAACAGCCATGGAGGAGCTACGACCTCCCAAGAACACAGAACGATCCCCCAGATCATTCATGGGGGTCCCAAACGAATCGTTACCCTTCCCATCCGGGTTGATTCTGAAAACCTTGAACCCAACAGTCATCGCCCTGTTGTCGTCGCCATTCGGGAGGTCGATGAAGTCCAGCTTCCTCCAGATCTGGAGAAGAACGCCGGAAGAGAAGTGAACTATGTACTTACCTGAAGAGGCGTCGGTGATATCGTCGAATTGGCACGTTCCTGGGCCTGGAGCGATGATCAGCACCGCCGATCCGTCAACGTTAAAGGCGAGCACGGCAGCGCGGCCGGTGACAGCGTAGAACTTCCCATCCTCTTCGCGGTACACCGCGTCGTCAAAATAGTCCCGATCTGGAGCTTTCGGCCCGGCGGACCAACGGTCGTCGCCAGGCTTGGCGAGGGCGAGGATGCTGCTGAAGGGAACGCCGCAGATCACGGCAACGGCGCCGGAGGGAACGGTGGAGAGGACTATTTTCTTTACGTAGGCGTCGGGGAAATCTGTTATAGGGTATTCCTCTCCTAGAATCGGGTCGTAGAACTCGTAGATGGATCCATCTGGGCGGCGGCGGAGACTGACGTCGTCGCCGGTGAGGGACGGAGGGAGCGAGGGGAGGGGCAGCTCGGATCGGGTGAGGGGGTTGAGAATGCGAGGCTGAAGGGAGGCGAGATCTAGGGTTACCAACAAGCCGGCCTTTGAGCCGACGCAGCGCCGGCCGGAGATCTCCGGGAGATGGGCCAGATGGAAGCGCCGGCGGTCAGGGAAACTGAGGAATGAGCAAGATGAGGGCATATCACCGACGTGGCCGGAGGGAAGGAGGAGCCAGGGAAACTCCGGGCCAGGGGACGGCGGCGGTTCCCTTGTTAGGGCGTGGCACCATTCTCTGCAGACGGCTCGCGCACGGACGAAGTCGGCTGCGGCCAGCCTGGAGGCGATCAAGCGGACGAAGTCTTCCGGAAGGAGACTCCAGCCGCTCTTCTTCTCTACCGCAATTGCCGCCATTGGAGCTCTGCGCATGGAGTGCTCGGAGCTTTGCCAGCAGAGAGTTAATTTATGATTTAGGATAAATTGAATAAAGGTACCTAAAGTCTTATAAATATTATTTCACATATTTTGAAACTGCTCTATTCTCTTTTAGTCCCTCCGTATCTTAATAGTTTATATATTTGATTAAAATTAAAAACAACATTACATATGATAAAAAAAATTACATGATGATAATTCAAAGTTTATAAATTATAAAATTCTTAAATCCCAAAAATTTAATGTTATAATTTAAAATTTATAAATTAATATAAAAACTTTTAATAACTTATATGCAATTTATCCAATGTGACTAATGCTCGAGTTTGGAGTTATTTTTTCGATGTTTCAAGTAATTATAAATTATGTTAGTATGTTGATATAAATATTCGACTAACAAAATATAAAACGATAGGTAATGAAGATAACCAGAGAAATAAGATAAAATCGATAATTTTTAAGTGGAAACTTTAGTGTCCAAAGGAAAAACTACGATGCCATCTTAGTGATGTAAATTCATTAAACGAATGAAAAGTTTACAAAGATTATAAGTTTCCGAGAAAATGAGTACATAGGTGTACAAGGGGAATGATTTTTTTGAAGACTTGTTGAACTATTGAAGTCAAAGTATGGAGTCGAACAGTTTTGGCAGAGAGAAGCCAAAGAGTTGTGGAGCTAAAGGCTCACTGCTGAGTGTGGCGAGAAGTTCCCTTTCATTTTTTTCTATCTCTTTATTTATAGCTTGGAGAAAAAATATTAAAAAGTTGTTCGACATATTCTATCATACTTTGAGACGTCTTGCCATTGCTTTTGAGATGTTTGAAAAAGATTTAGTTGCTATCGTCAGACCTTCAAAAAAATTTAGGCGATTTTTTTTTAATATCTAGAGATCTTATATCAAGAGTAATTGTTAAACAAGATTACTTGGATCTTTGTTCGATAATTGTTTGAGACCTCAATAGGTAGTTTCATTAGTTATTGGAGGTCAAATTCAAGAAATTACATTCTTATTAGTGTAATTTTGTCGATTTGAAAATCAAGAATAATGCTTTTGTTAGATTGAATGTAAAAGTTGAGTATAGATTAATGAAACTTCGTTTCCTTATTACTATTATTATTTATATCGCTAGTAATCTAATTTTTTTATTAATGTGAAAAGCATATTAAAGCAATTTTATGGGTCGTTGGTTTAATGTTATCTTAATGTTATGTTATTTAGAAAAAATAATCGCTTCGCTTGATAACACTTTCAGATATTTTTTTAAAAATTATAGAATTATAAATTAAAAGATGACATTAAATTATCATGACATCTAAATAACATCGAACGAAACACCTCCTAAAATAATCATTATTTAATAGACTTTTACTAATCAACTAATTGGCATATTCAATAAGGTGTTGGGGGAAAAAAGGTATTTTAACAATTTGATGTTATGTATGTTATTTAAAAAAAAAATTATGTAATTTATGATATATATAGATAACTTTATTAAAAATTATAGAATTGTCATTCAAGAAATAATATTCAAGGAGCGTTTGGTTCAGTGTTATCTCCATATTATGTTATGTTATCTTTAGAAAATAATTGTTTAGTTTAATGACATCTTTAAATAATATTATAATTAATTACAAAAATGACATTACATGCTGACATCTAGATGTCACCTCAAATCGTGCGACATCTCAAGATAACACCATCAACTTGTTATTGTCAATAACTTCCAACTAAACAAAAATAATTTGGATGACATTGATGTTTTCTAATATCATAACATTGAACCAAACAAATGTCCATTGATGAATAACAATGACATTTAGATAACATGACATCTAAATTATATTGACATTGAGATAACACTGAACCAAATGCTCCCTTAGATGTTAAGACATCCAGATAATATGACATAATATCAAAATAATATTTAACTTAACAACTTTTGATTACAACTCTACTGTAGTTTTTTTTTCTAACTCAAGTGTAGTTTTTTTTTTAAATTAAACTCAATAATATATGGTACTGAATGCTGGCCTGCAAAGAGATAATATATAAATAAAATAAATATTACAGAAATGAGGATACTAAGGTGGATGTGTGGAAATACACGAAAGGATAGAATGAGAAATGAGTATATCCGAAAGAAAGTTGGTGTTGCACTAATTGAGGATAAACTTAGAGAAAGTCAAGTTAGATGATTTGGACACCTAAATCGTAGGTCGATTGAAACTCCAGTTAGAAAAATTGAGTTATTGGATTTTGCCCATGTACAAAGAGGAAGAGGGAGACCAAAGAAAACATGGCAAGAAACTATAAGGAGTGATCTTAATTATTTAGACTTAAATAAAAATTTGATAACTGATAGAGCGTAATAGAAATAAATGATTCATATAGTCATCCCCATTTAGTGGGATTAAAGTTTTATTGTTGTTGTTATAGTTTTTTTTTTTATTTTTTTTTATTTTTTATTTTTTTGTTGTTATAGTTTATTGATAAGTGAATAACTTTGTAAATCTTTTTGCTTATAGTCTTCATTAAATCCCTAAAATATGGAAAAATAAAGGAAGGTGTTCAAACTGAATACACCGTTCATTTCCAGCGGCGTGCCGGAATCTTCCACCTCTCTCTCTCTCTCTCTCTCTCTATTGCGCTTCAGCAGCAGTGCCGAATCACTTCAGAAGCTTTGGCTTCTCAGGAATCTCTCAGAAAGCTTGCCATCGAGCTAAGTCGCTGCAGGTTATCAGGTGAGGATTGTTCATTTTTCAGTCTAGCGCTTTTCGATTTCGTGTCCTCTTGCGTTTGAGCAACTGACGGCCTTTATTTGATCCGCTTATCGGCATGATTCTTCTACTGTAGAGGCATATTACTTGGATTATTGGATCCTTGTAGCTTCGATTCAACCATATTAGATGAGTACTGAAATGGCTGCATCTGCTTCTTTAGGCATTTCGTTCTTCGTAGTCTTTACTCGGGAGAAAAATTGTTGAGTCTATGCATGATTGTTTCTTTTGTTTCGTGTCAGTTTGTGATACAGTACTGGGTTTCTTCTGTATCTGTTACTGACTGCTATCATCAGACAGTTGCTCGCCATGTTCAAGAAGCCAATCGAGGGAAAAGCGCTGCAGCGCCTATCGGGAGCAGACAGGAAGAAGCTGAGACGAACCGCCAAGGAAAGGTTTCCTCTGGCTTCGGATTCTGATATTGATTCTATTCTTCCTCCTAAGGTTGTGAAATGTTGAATTTTATACTGTTTGATCTGATACGCTTGTTTCTTATTCTGGAATACACACTGTTTTTTGCTCAATGTTTATCGTACTTGACATATGAGTTCATTAGGTTGCTGAAGGACTGTCTGATTTTACATGCATTTCCAGAATACTTGTGGAAGTTTCATGACTGATAATATGAGTTGGTTGGAGAGATTTTTTATAATACGATGGATTGAAGGACAATGCACTTTTTTTGTCAGAATTTTTGGTACATGGAGGGTTCTATTTTAGGAATCAAACCTGTATGTGGCATTATTGAGATTGACATGCATAGTAATATATGCAATGAATATATATGAAGCATACATTTTTTTGGTTGTGTTAAACTCTGGTAACCATCGGTTCTGATCGCTTAAGTTTATTGGTTATAACTCAAGAATGATTTTATATTCCTATATGACTATTGCATTATTTAGTTTGCTTTGTAGCGTGGATACAATTCAATACAGGCGTATTTACGTTTTTTTTTTAAACTTATGCTATGGATGATTGAGGGACACCAAGGCTCAAACTACAAACAAGCCTGCAGTTTAGTGCAAATGCTTTTATATTTGTACATTTTGCATACTTGATTACCATACAATACATGTGATGAAAATTCATGCTCATGTTACTAGCATATCAGATTGCTAGTCAGGAGAATTAATGATTCACTCCACCCAATCAATGGCCAGGACGAGGGATTTTGATTCCCACAAACAGATATTTACCTAACATATCCATGGATATCTTCTCTGAGATAGGTCTCCATGCTTTTTAATTGATTGTTTTATTTCATTCATCTTGACCTCTTTTTAATGCTTTTTGTGTCATTATTTTTATTTTTTTTACTTGCTTATGTAGGCTGAGATAATGGTAGTGAAGCTTCCAAATCGCGTTTATATATATGGAGTTGAGGGAGGATTTCCTGTACTTTTTGATGTGGATGGGAGGGGGAGTGATATATTTCCAACAGGTCTTGAGCACACTATTACTATCATTTTTATTACTTAGCTTTTTCGTTTATAGTTTGAGTTTTATATTTGAAAAGGAAATCTTTCTTCCACCAGAGTTCTTTAATGATATGGGCATCATGTTTCTAATAAGGTTTTAGGATTTTTCGATTGTGGCTTCATCCAATAGTTGAGAGGTTAGTACAATGTACTATGCCCTCAAATATTGGATAAAGCTAAAACCCAAAAATTCTAGAACCTTGAGGGTTATTTGTGGGGGCTCCATATCATTTTCCTTCATATTTCTAAGCAAATTTACCTTTATGTTTTTAAAAAGGACACCTCTGTGATTGATGTCTTTGACTCTTTAATGTCATTTTATCCAGTAATTTCACATTTTCTGTCATTGTCCATCTGCCTTATTATAGAAACTATGGAAACTTCTCTATGATTATGTGAACTTGTATAACTCATACCCCCACTCCCTCTGTGTTATACCTTTATTGTCCACTTTCGTATGTTATTCTCCTGTCTATAAATACTTGTGATTTGGATTATAGCCAAGATGTCTCTTTGGAGATCAAACAAATGTTGGTTCAATGAACAACATTTTAATCATTTATCAATAGTTTTGCTCTTCCGGCTACTGATGGATGTTTAGTCTAGATTTGCATCACTCCAAATGTGTAGAATGTGTATTATAAGCATTAGTTAAAATTTGTATTATTATCTCAGTAAATATTTTCATGGCCTTCTCATTATAGAACCTCACAAGAGGTTTCCTTTTAACTCTATTGTTACCTATTTGGCAATAAGATCAATTTGTTTTTGCCATGAAATTTGTGGTCTTGCCTTGATATATGTATATGATAGGAAATAAATTGTTATGTTAAAAATTATGTAGGATGTGCAATAAAGTTGATTAATGTATTGAAAATTATGTAAGATGTGAAATAAAATTGATTTTTTTATATTGAAAATCATGTACGATGTTATAAAAATTAATTAAGTATTATTTTATTAATTTTTGTAATGATTGAACCTTTCTGGTCTTCGATATGACTAAAATGGTATGAGGATCAAACAGTTCCTTACAACAACAACAACAACTAAACCTTAATCCCACTAGGTGGGGTCGGCTACATGAATCTTTTGTTTCCATTGCGCTCTATCAATTACCAAATTCTTATCTAAGTCTAAGTAACTAAGATTACTCCTTATAGTTTCTTGTCATGTCTTCTTTGGTCTCCCTCTTCCTCTTTGTACATGGGCAAAATCCAATTACTCATTTTTTCTAACTGGAGCTTCAATCGGCTACGATTTATATGTCCAAACCATCTAAGCCGACTTTCTCTAAGTTTATCCTCAATTGGTGCAACACCAACTTTCTTTCGGATATACTCATTTCTCATTTTATCCTTTCGTGTATTAACACCAACTTAATGCATAAAATTTCATATCTCAGTATACGCACTCTGGAAGGTTCCTGGAATATTACCTGCTTTTGTCCTCAAGGGTGGCGAGGTCTCTCGTTTCATTCTTGGAGGTGCTGATTTAATGTTTCCTGGTATTAGTATACCTCCAGAAGGTTTTCCATCCTTCCTGGCTGGTCAACCATGGGCTGTTCTGGTTCCTGGCAATGCGGCTCCAATTGCTGTAAGTCTAGAAAATAATGGGGTTTTTCAAGGTTTAAGAGTTTTATTCATGTTTCACTGTAACAATAAATTATGTTACTCGCATAATTTGGTTAGGTTGGGATGACTTTGATGAGCAGCGCGGAGGCCCTAAAAGCTGGTTTGCGTGGCAAAGCTTTGCGAATCATGCATTATTATCGCGACTTATTGTGGTAAGTACATCCAGTGCAGGTAGTTAGTGCATAGTTTTTGATATTGAGCAGCATTAGATGGTCATAGCTTACCAATCTTTAAAATTTCAGGGAATTTGCTGAAAACCGCTTTGTTCCAAATGTTGGATTCTTGGAAGATATTGTCATTGAGGATCCTGCAATTTCTAAAATGTCAGATGATCATGGAGATAATTCAGATGATGCACCACATTTTGTCACTGATGAAAATGATCAGCAGCTTGATATTCCAGATGTCAATGCTGAAAATGACAATGGCGTTTCAGTACATGATGATTCTGTGAATGAGGAGTCGACTGAAATGGTGACTCATATGACAAGGTTAAACGTAACGGAGAATGCTTCAGCTGAAGACCACAATGACCTCAAGGAACACCAGATGTTATCAACCGAAGAAGTTGATACTCTTTTGGATAAGTGCCTCTTACAAGCATTGCATACAACTGTCAAAGATAAAGATCTTCCAATGCCTGGAAGCACACTTTGGTATGGACGTTTTCCATCCTATCACGTTGACATACTGATCCTTATTCGTTAGTCTCTGATATCAGATATGGGATCAAATCTCTGGACTTTCTTAATTAAACGAATGATGATGTGGATCAAGACTACCACATTAGGAATTTAACTTGTTATTATTGAAGTGTTCGATAGTTTGTTAAATTTCAGATATTTAGAAAGGGGGTTTAGTATTTTTTCTTTGGTTTTATTAGTAATGTGCCTTTTAGCTTTTATATTCTATTAATATTTGTTTTGTTTAGTTATTTGAGAATGTTAATAACAACAAAGACAATGTTAGGTTGAGTAATAACCAAATATATCAGCTTTCCAACAAAGCTTTTGTATAACGACACATCCTCCATAGGTTTCATTATCAATAAATGGTTGAACTTCGTGGGATTATCAACTGATTTGCATCCAATGAGTCCAATTTCTTTTAGAAGGTCAGTGGTATAGTTCTTTTGTGACAAAACAACACCTTTCTTGTTGTAGGCAATTTCTATTTCCCAAATAATACTTAGGCCTCTGCAAAGTTCTTTGGTAAAAAATTATTTTTCAAGTGCTTTTTTTCTTATCACTTCTAGTGAATAATATGCCACAACATAAACGACAAGCATAATTGAGCCAAATAGAGTGTGCCTTACAAAGATAGAATGATCTACAATGTTATTGTGAAGTTTAACCTCACTAGCAAATTTGAAAAAATTGTCTTACTATGCTTGAGTACCTTGTTAGGTCATAGCTAACCTTCTGCATAATTAGTCTCTCCGTAAGGAATATGCTCTAGAGATTGCTCCTTATATACTGCCTCAAAATAATCTCCATAGATAAAAACATTGCTGACATCCATTTAAATTAGGTTCAAATCTTGATTTATAGCAATGAAAAGCAGATGTCTGATAGAGTTGAATGTGGAAAAGAGGAGTTCTCAAATAATCAATCTAATTGGTCTTGTAAATTTTTCACCACAAGGCATGCCTTATATTAATCTACTATCCCATTAGACTTAAATTTTATATTGAACACTATCTACATGCTACAACGTGAACACCATATGGAAGTCACCAACTCCCAAATCCTACAATTGAGAAAACTGGTATCCATGCATCCATTTTCTTTTAACATTCAAGGATTTGTAATGTTTCGTGGTAGAATTTTGGTATGTATATTGTAAACAAAGTGAGCAGAAGAATGAAAGGATGAAGATAGATGGTCAATGTCAATGTCAAGTGCGAATATAGAGGATGAACATGATGTTTAGATAGATGATCAATGTCAAGTGCGAATATAGAGGATCACCATGATAAAGTTTGGATAGATGATCAATTCAAGTGCGAATATAGATGGTGAACATGACAATGTTTACCCTTACATAAAGCGATAGGAAGGTCTAGTGAAGTGGTTTTTGTGGTGGAAGTAATAGGAGCAATAGGTAAGGCAAAAGTGCGATTAATGATGAACCAGTGAATCCCTAGGGTGGCATGTGTATACCTAAATGTGATGATCCACAAGTAGAGAAGCTATTAGAGGCAGAGGAATTAAAAAAGGTAAGAGTAGTGGAGTCTTTTGAGTAGTAAGGGTTTGATTCAAAGAAAACAATATCAATAGACATAATTTGTGATGTGTTGAATTGTTACGTCAATACTCTTTTTGAGGCTGAGAATAGCTTGTGTATGTTCATGCATATAGGGGTGTGCAATAATACTTGAAGAACTGAGAAACGACCTGAAACTGAACTGAATCAATGAATTTAGGTCGGGTCTGAATTGTTATGAGTCAGTTCTGGTTCTTAATTATTTAGAACTGATAATATAATTCGGTTCTTGGATCTAATATATGGTTCTAGTAGAACCGAACCGGTCCGATTTAGATAAGCGGCATTATGTATAATCCCAAAGTAATTTTCACCTATCACATTAATTTAATTTCTTTACAATTCTATTCTAATATATTTCCATTATCGTTTTATGTTTGCATTTTATTATTTTATATGATTTCTCCCTCATTCTTTTCTTTAAGTTGTTTTAGTTGGTATGATTGCAATGATGATGTAAAAGGTTTATTTTTTTGAAATTTATGATTAAAGTTTTAGTTGTACATGTGTTTTATTACTTCAATCTTGATTCCTCTCTCTTTCACAATCTCTAGTCATATTAGACATTTATTCTCATTAAAAAAAGCATTTTAAATTGAAATATTATTATTCTGATATTTATTAAGAGATTTATCTCTCAAAATTAAAATTATTCATTGGACCCGAACCTGAATTGGACTTGACCCGTACCCAACGATTCGGGTCTAAGTCGGGCCCATGAGTTCATGGGTCGGATCTAGTTCCACATATATTGGAATCGACTTGGCTTGGGTCAGGTACATGATAAGTACAGAACCAAATCAAACCGACCTATGCACACCCCTACATGCGTCTGTGTCTCTGTGACGTTGGGTTATGCAAACATAAAATCTGATGAATGTACTTATATTGATGATGTTATCCTACTTTTCAACTGTGTATATGTTATTGAAAGGAAGAGGCTTAGATCATTGCTTTTTATGCTTTTATGAAAATATGTAATAGTGTAAAAGGTAATGAAACTAGTGGGTTCAAAGTATTACTATCCAATGATAAAACCGATCTTTGTATTGATGATATTATCTTTTAGAACATGAACACATCTTATCAGAGGAAAATGTAGATTGTTGTGTTTCAATGAAAATTTAATCGTTACTTGTTGCTATGAGGCAAACAAGTCTCCCAAGGGTTTTGGTAATTTAGGTTTTTGTGATTTTTGTTCATTGAGCAACATATACTCGTAAAAAACTACTGTTATGTGTATTACAACTGGAATGCATCATTCATTTTGTGTTTTTGTTTTAAGTTTTTGACAAGCGTATCAACTGAAATCCTGTTAATTTGTAAATGATTTAATTGAACTTTTCCTTCACCTTATTTCTCCAATAATTTAATTCATTAATGTCTTTAATTCATGGAGGGCTATCATTTCATGTTTCTAGGTCAAACCACGTACTTGCTTGCAGGCCTCCCAGTGTCACTTTGGACATCAAGAAATCATCTCATAAAAAGCTTTCAAAGTGGTTGCAGTCAAGATCTTCTGCTGGGTTGGTAAGTAACTAAAAGTAAATTTTTGGCTACTTTGTCCCTTCTAATTCCTAGTTATGAAGTTTTATAAGATTGACATGGCTCTTCATTCATATGGCTATTTAATGAAAGGGATGAAAAATAGCTATCCTAATATAATTACCAAAGACATTACGTAGTTAGAATTAAGAAATTCAGTGCTTTATAGTCAAAATCTTCACCCTGATTTGCAGCTCTGAAATGTTAGTTCAAATAACTTATTTGGATGATGCAGAACATGATGCATCTCTAATTCAATTTGAGAGGGAATGCAAAAGTCAAATGAAAGCCCAAAAATATTCTTTTTGAAAAGTAATCTTTAATTCTTCATAAATAACTATATTTGTTATTATGTTATATTTGGTTTATACTAAACTTAAAATTTCGTAAAGGAAAGTTGGTTATATTTTAAACAACTAATTCTTAATAACAAGTGATGCGGGATAGAGTATGAATGTTATTGACTGCGCGTGTGGAAAAATGGGACAAGATGAGAGGAAATGAGAGAATGGTAGATTGTTGTCAGTTATCCAATTCAAATATAAGCAGAGTGATATCTAGATGCCAAGGTTAGGTCTTTCTTTGAGCACTTCGACATATTTAGAAGCTTGTCGCATCAAGGCTTCTTCTCTCAAATTGATTTCTAGGGGGTGGGGTTTGGGTTCTTTTGATTTGATTGTGCTCATAGTCAAGGCTTGATTCTCTCTACACGAGTTATTTCGGTTTTTGAGGCTTCTTCTACTAAGTTGTTGTCGGGAATTGCCAGGTTCCATCCAGAGGGTTGAATTTTTCTTCTTGTTGCTGATATCTTATTTTAGCATCGTCACCTTCCCTCAGTAAATCTTCTCCCTTTGCTTCCTATTGTTTTCCAAGAAGCTTTCTTTTGCTTTGCGAGACGTTCACTGGTTGCCTTAGCTTCATTACTTCATATCTTGAATCATGGCCAAAAGAAGATGATCTATTTTTTGCATGCTGCTGCTTTTTTTCTCCTTTTAAGAATTTCAGTTCTGACAGCTTGATTTGAATTGGCAAATTGGATAGATAGCTGTAAAGGAAGACAAGTACAAGAAGGAGATTATATTGCTATCTGTTAACCGTGCACATCCGGACTATACATCTTTCAAACCAGAGAAAAGGATACCAGAAAGCTTTGATCAGAAGCCTGACTCCTCTACAAGTGATGCTCATCAAACTAAAGCACAGCTTGAGGTAGCAGAGATTTACAAGTCAAGCGCACATGTCAATCCCATATTTGCTTCAGTTGGTGCTGACAATGGAAAATATTATACTGCACCAGAAGCAACTGATATAGTCTTCAGGTATGCTACCATGATCGTTTCTCTTCACTGAAAATCTTTATTATGAACGTTCAGTTTTGATGTGAATACTCCTTGTAAGTTCTTGAAATCTGTAATTTTAGACAAGCCCGTATCAGCAACAAGCTTTAATGTCAGATGAATATCTAGCCGTATAGCTTTCTCAATCTATTAAAAGAATCATGCATATCTTCTTAGCTAAATGATGCGAGAGAGAATCAGATGATATGTAAATTTAAGCTCCAACAATACCAATGGCAAGTTGTTACAATTAAGGCTCCAATATTAATAAACTATTTGTATGATATATTAAGGCATTTGATTAAATTCAACTAGATTAGATCAAAGTTCATAATTAAATAGGAATTCTTTTAATTAAATCTAGCTATAATTTTCTCCCATTTAAATATTAAGTCTCTCAATTTAAGCTGATAATATTGGTTGAGATAAAAAAATCAATAGTTAATTGAGTTCGGGAAGAAATTATACCTTAGTTAGAAGAACGAGAATTTAGTTAGTAGGTCAAATTTAGTGCGATAGACTAAATTAGAAAATCTGAGCATTAATATTTAATTTCTCTTGAGCTATATGTGGCTTGAGAGTGCTATGGAAATGGATTAATGGAAGAGTGGGTCATGGGTCACGAGGCTAGTGAGGCTCGCGTAGGTGTTGTGGGGAATTCTCCCTATTATTTAGGTCTTTACGAGTATACAATAAATAAGTAATTCATGAAGATTTACAAAGTCCTATGTGGTTCGTGGGGTTGGGCTGGTCGTTTAGATTGTTTGATGCAATGGATACAACAACGACACCAGACTACTGGAATGTTGGGGCACAAGCCAGGTTGCAGGGCTCTGGGGCGGAGAGGAATCATGATCACGTTCGTTTTGCTAGCTGTGTGGCAAGTGTAGCTCTGATGTTGGAGTGGTACAAAGACAGCTCTGACGCCAAAGTGGTACGGAGATGATAGAGCTCTAGTTGACAAAGCAAGAATGAAAGTCGTCAGGCAGTTTGGTTGCTTGTGCTGTGTTGTGATGCGAGGCTATGAAATTAAGGTGTCAGGCAGCAACAGCGGTATAATAACTCTAGGACGGTACAGAGGTGAGCGACAGTCTGTTTGCACTTGCAACAGGCATTGGGTGGGATTTAGCAAGTGGCTAGAGAATGTTTTTCATTAAATACGATAATAAGAATTTTGAGAATTTTCACTTAAAGATCTCTACCCTTTGTTATCCAAGAGATCAGCAAATATGAATCAAATGTCACTCAATCCAAAGTTCATTAATGAAATTCAAAATATTACAATAGCGTACAATCTCTTTATATAGGAATCCATTACATTGGACTAGGATGAAAGGTGCATGTAGAAAATAAAAAGACTAATACATCCAACATAAATAAAAAATACAAAAATAGATAAATAGAAAAATTTTCATCTTCCAAATTAACTTTGAATCAATTCAAATAGTCATCACACTAACATAAAATTTCTCAATTTGCTAAGTCATTCTTCAATCAACCTCCCCAAAAAGCTAAATCTAAATCTCGAGTCTGTATCAACACAAATATGGAAGAAATTAAATGCATATTGTCACGTGTCTCCGCCATTGAACTTGGAGAGTATGCTATTAGAGGTGCAATATGATTTAACCTAATTATTGTTGAAGTGTGCAAGAAATTGGCAAGAAATTATTTATAATCAAATATCATGGTGGTGACAGGTATGTGTCTCGAATGGTCTGATATTATTATTGTTGCTATTGGTGATAGATGTTACCCGCAAAATTTGATCCAAAGTGTATAGAATTAACAATTTGTCATATTTGTTATCTTGGAAGTACAACTAAGAAAAGTAAAAAAGACTAGGAATATGTGTCATCATTAAGTGAAATATGGTAGAAATCACTACGTTCTTTTACTAAAAAGTGCAACAACAACAAGCCCAACATTAATCCCTAATTTGCTTGTTGTATGTGTGACTCAAACAATGTATAATGGTCATGATCACAAATCGATTTTGTTCTTTCCCTCCTTCTCGTGATCGGGATCTCTTACGTTATTCACGCTTAATGGCCATATCAAAAGTCAGTTTTGGCCTTCTTTTTTCTTTTTACTTCAGTGACTTTGGTTCCTTCATATTTTTTTATAAGTTGATGATGGCTATGACTGAATCATATTAAGCTTTTTTTGCTCTTCCAATGTCTTTGTTTGGTTGGAGTATATTTTGAGGATATTTGAAGTATTTTGAGATGGGAAGAAAAAGAACTATATTTTAATGTTATAGTATGAAATAAAATTATTTTATTATTAAGAATTGCAATGGATGTGAAATAAAATTGATTTTTTTATTGGAATATGCATGAGATGCGAAATAAAGTTAATTTTTAAAGTTGAGATTTGTGTAGGATGTGAAATAAAGTTGATTCTTAATATTTAAATTTATGTATAATGCGAAATAAATATAAAATATGAATGAGAGTGTTTTTGGAAGAATTTAAGGTTCATTTTGCCCCCAATCCAAGCAAAGCTAGAATTTATGTGGAACATACTTCCTGTAAAAGTAATGAATGCTGAAGCAATCAATTAATTCGCATATAAAGATACAAGATGTTTGTTTATCTTATTATTATGGAAATAATCTAAGCCAGATTGAATAACAGGTACATCGAGAAAGAGAATTTGGTCAAACCAATAGATAAAGCAAAAGTGGTTATGGATGCCGCACTATGCGATGCCCTTTATAAAGGTGCGATAAAGAAGGGCACCGCATACCCAACAGAAATTCATAAGAAGGATCTGGGAGCAACTTTCCTAAATCGCATGCAAGCTCATCACAGAATATCGAGGGGCGTCGAGTCTGCTATTCGCAAGGGTGCTATTAGAAATTTACAAATAGTGACTGAACGACGTCAGGGAAACAAGAAAGTGACAAGGGTCTCAGGATTGGAATCTTTTTTAATGGATGCTGATTCATTAGCATCTGAACTGCAAAAGAAGTTTGCATGTAGTACATCAGTAGCTGAGCTTCCTGGTACTCCCTTTTTACCTGTTTAATTTTATATAATTTTGAATATTTGGTAGCTATCTCTCGAGGTCTTTCGAATCACGACATATATAGTTCTATGCTTCCTCTGATTTATGTGGGATTTATATCCATGATGGGTTGATTTACATTCTAAATTAAATTTCATTTAATGAAACCTGGTATTGATATTTGTTATTGTAAATCTAATTAGCTTGAGATGTTGACCTCTTTCAGTTAATGGGCTAGGTTTTGTTTAATAGGTTTGACTAATTTTCTAGCTTTGATCAGAATGGATTTAGTCACATTTTTAAGTTGTGCTCTACAACTTCTGGGTGCATAAAACTTGAAACATGAGTGAGGCAGGAAGATGGCCATCCGAAAGAAACTCATAGAAGGCCTCCTTGGCACGGCGTTGTATGGAGACCTAGCTTTCACCACTGTGAAGTCCACCATGTGTGTTATTTGGTTTTCTTCATCACTGAGAGTGGATGAAGGCTTACTTGAGAAGCCAGAGAGTACCCTTGGGTTATAGGTGAGTCTTTTAGTGCCTGCTTCCAGCTGATTGAAGGAGGTGAAAAGATAATATCAAATTGATCTTCCTAATATTCAGCCTTCATCCATGAATAAAAAGCAAAGGTCAAGTACAAAAATATCTGTTCTCTGGGAGGATGGTACAAAACTTAGCCGGGGGGAGGATTTTCTCCCTTCCTAGCCGACATTCTCAGCAACAAGCGTGTTGGCAACTATGGTCCCTAATCGCTTTAGCTTTTACCTGCAAGAATAGCTTTAAGATTAATAACTTAATAGCATCTGCAGTTGACCTCCCATTGGTTCCATCGGCTGCCCAGTTGCTCCTTCCTCATTTTCAGTCTCCATCCCAAGCCCAAACAAAGCTTCAATGTTAGCAACATGTGTAGCTAACATCCTCTCATTGGTTCCATTTTCTGCACTGGTTGCTCCCTCCTCATTTGCAGTTTCGAACCTAAGCCCATTATGGCTGGCTGCATTAATCCCTTGAATAGCGCCGATGGCTTCCTTCTCTTCATCCGCTTTCCATGATTCACTCAAAGAAGTACCAACCTGCACTCCTTTACTTTTTTCAACATCCTCTGCTTTTCTACTCAATTCATCCGTCAAAGAATTTAACTCTTTAATTTTTCCCTTCACAACCTCTACAAAATTCGAGGAACCTTTTCTGTCCTTAATTTCGACAAGCTCTGCCATGTGTTTCTTTCGC
>KZ451982.1:6074324-6121510 GCA_002786265.1 Apostasia shenzhenica
ATAATCTAAGCCAGATTGAATAACAGGTACATCGAGAAAGAGAATTTGGTCAAACCAATAGATAAAGCAAAAGTGGTTATGGATGCCGCACTATGCGATGCCCTTTATAAAGGTGCGATAAAGAAGGGCACCGCATACCCAACAGAAATTCATAAGAAGGATCTGGGAGCAACTTTCCTAAATCGCATGCAAGCTCATCACAGAATATCGAGGGGCGTCGAGTCTGCTATTCGCAAGGGTGCTATTAGAAATTTACAAATAGTGACTGAACGACGTCAGGGAAACAAGAAAGTGACAAGGGTCTCAGGATTGGAATCTTTTTTAATGGATGCTGATTCATTAGCATCTGAACTGCAAAAGAAGTTTGCATGTAGTACATCAGTAGCTGAGCTTCCTGGTACTCCCTTTTTACCTGTTTAATTTTATATAATTTTGAATATTTGGTAGCTATCTCTCGAGGTCTTTCGAATCACGACATATATAGTTCTATGCTTCCTCTGATTTATGTGGGATTTATATCCATGATGGGTTGATTTACATTCTAAATTAAATTTCATTTAATGAAACCTGGTATTGATATTTGTTATTGTAAATCTAATTAGCTTGAGATGTTGACCTCTTTCAGTTAATGGGCTAGGTTTTGTTTAATAGGTTTGACTAATTTTCTAGCTTTGATCAGAATGGATTTAGTCACATTTTTAAGTTGTGCTCTACAACTTCTGGGTGCATAAAACTTGAAACATGAGTGAGGCAGGAAGATGGCCATCCGAAAGAAACTCATAGAAGGCCTCCTTGGCACGGCGTTGTATGGAGACCTAGCTTTCACCACTGTGAAGTCCACCATGTGTGTTATTTGGTTTTCTTCATCACTGAGAGTGGATGAAGGCTTACTTGAGAAGCCAGAGAGTACCCTTGGGTTATAGGTGAGTCTTTTAGTGCCTGCTTCCAGCTGATTGAAGGAGGTGAAAAGATAATATCAAATTGATCTTCCTAATATTCAGCCTTCATCCATGAATAAAAAGCAAAGGTCAAGTACAAAAATATCTGTTCTCTGGGAGGATGGTACAAAACTTAGCCGGGGGGAGGATTTTCTCCCTTCCTAGCCGACATTCTCAGCAACAAGCGTGTTGGCAACTATGGTCCCTAATCGCTTTAGCTTTTACCTGCAAGAATAGCTTTAAGATTAATAACTTAATAGCATCTGCAGTTGACCTCCCATTGGTTCCATCGGCTGCCCAGTTGCTCCTTCCTCATTTTCAGTCTCCATCCCAAGCCCAAACAAAGCTTCAATGTTAGCAACATGTGTAGCTAACATCCTCTCATTGGTTCCATTTTCTGCACTGGTTGCTCCCTCCTCATTTGCAGTTTCGAACCTAAGCCCATTATGGCTGGCTGCATTAATCCCTTGAATAGCGCCGATGGCTTCCTTCTCTTCATCCGCTTTCCATGATTCACTCAAAGAAGTACCAACCTGCTCTCCCAAAATTTTGCTTGCTGCACAGAAAAAATTCTGCATTGCTGAATCCGACCTCCCCATTAGCCCCGTGACTGGCCAAGTGATCCTCCTCATTTGCATTTTCCGAGACAGCTGCAATGATCTCTCTCACCACTACTCCTAGAGGATCACCCAAGCAACCTCAAACCTGTTGACCCATGTTGCTGGCTTCACAAAATGAATTTTGCAAACCTGATCCTGACCTCCTTCTAGAAGCCTTAATGACCTTTCAAAAGAAAATTTTTCTGACATTTCAAAGGAGGATCACATAATGAGCAGTGAGCTTCCTACTCCAACTCACTTTCCTGTGCCGTACCACCCCAGTTGGCAGCAATATGGTGTACGTCTACAGCAACAATAGCCTCCTCTTCCCTTATCAATCTTCCTGGATCACGCAGAAGCATAGCCTGCCTGCTATCCCAAATTGTTAACTCAACGATTAAATTCTGCATGGCAGCAAACACAGCTTTGGAGAACTTTTTTTCAACAATAAGATGCTCCAAACTCTCAATCATTTGACATCCCCATGTGCAAGTACTCATGATGGTTAACCCTCTACGATGCATCCGTTGATGTGTTAGCATCACCCATAACAAATATGCCAAAGGAATGTTAGTTGTGATTTCAACTTCCACACCCAGCTTCCCACTGTTGGATTTCTTTTGAATAAATCTTTATGGGGCGCTGATGTTGGGGCCTTAGTTGAATCAGTTTTACACCATACCAAGATGTTAAATGGGGTGTTGCGTAGTCAAGAGAGCCTTAAGTATTGCTGCACTAACTCTGGGTCAAACATCTCCTCCAGACATCTCAAATTCCATTCCCCATCTTCCACAAGTAATTTCTGCTGTGAATTAGGCATTGTTAGTGAGCATTTGATGAAGGTAGGCCTTCTACAAGAGTCGTTGGACCTACCCAAGGGTTGGTTGAGGGAGAACAGCCCTCACCTGAACCAATTTTCCATATTATGCTAGGCTGCACTTTTTTCCCAGCTTAACAAAGTAGTTTTTTTGTGATACAATAACTAAGCCTTTATCCCACTAAGTAAGATCGGCTGCATGAATTTTTTATTTCCATTGCACTCTATTAGTTAACAAATTCTCATTTAGCACGAAGTGTGTGAGATCATTCTTTATAGTTTCTTACTATGTATTTTTTGGTTTTTTATTCCTATGTTTACATGGGAAAGGTTTAATAACCCAACTTTTTATACTGAAGTTTCAATTGGACTATGATTTATATATCCAAACTATTTAAATTGACTCTCTCTGAGTTTATGCTCAATTGATGTTACTTCGACTTTCTCGTGAATATACTCATTTTTTATTTTATCATTTCGTGTATAATCCACTCATCTTTTTTAATATTCTCATTTCTACAGCATCTATTTTATTTGTATATTTCTTCTTTGTATGACAGGTTTTAGTTTCGTATATCATTGTTGCTTTTATTACTGTTCTAAAAAATTTATTTTTAAATCTAAGTATAGGGGTGAGAGTTTGGCTCGAAAATTGATAATCACTCGATGTTCGTATCAATATTTAGCTCAAATCGAGCTCGGCTCGAGTTTATGAGCCAAGCCACGAGCAATTGTCGAATCGGATTGACTTGGCTCAATCTCTACTTTTTTAAATATAAATAATGTATGTAATTATTTATTATAATTATTTTATTACTTATAGATAAGTATGTGTTAGTTATTATTAGGACATTTTTTAAATGATCTTATGGGTACGATTAATCTAAATTATTCTTGTTAGCTGAGGTAATTTTTTAAAAAATGTTTTAGTTATTAGAGAGCTTGTGTTAGCTCGATGAAGGCTAAAATCAGCTTAAAGTTGAAACTAGTTAACTCGAACTTGAATCGCATTACGATGAGTCGAGTTTGAGCCGTGTCTGGCTCGGCTTGAACTCGAAATGTTCTCACTCCTGTATGAGTAGCATTTAGCTTTAAGTTTTTTTTTTGGTGGTGTGTATGTAAATTTTTTGATAAACCGCCTCAGCTACAATCCTGGAACAAATGAGCTCTTCTTTGCAACATAATCCCCCATCCAGAACTTTATTTCCAGCCTGTGGTTTTCTCTTCTGTTACACTTTGTTTATCTATTTATTTATGCAGGCAACCATAGTTTTTAATAGTGATAATTTCTGATATTCTTTTCAGGTAAAAAGGGGTACGAGGTTCTTGTGCAGGGTGGGGTCATTGATGATCTTGCCAAACATCTTATGGACCACTATGGTGTCCCAAAACGTTACATCGAGGTTCTCGATAAAACCAAAAAATAATATATATATATATATAACTAAAGTGTTGAGCTAAGAGGCTCAGAATGCTTTTTTATGTTTTATTTCTGCTGATAAGAACTCTTTGGAGAATAGTGTTGTTCTTGAGCACTGATTAACAGCAGGAATTTTTGAAGATGTTCTTGAGCTGTTGTGGCAGTCTCCCAGTTGAATCTGAACAGTGCATGGATTTTATCATCATTTCTGAACGTTAATCAGAAATTGAAACACTGGAGGATTTTTTTTTTTTCCTTTGAAATAAATAGGCTGTGGTTGAAAATGAAGAGTATATTCATTATAGAAAGTATAAAAGGATGGTGTTAATCAAAGAATTACAGCATGATTGCTGCAATGGTAGATTTGTAGGACTGTGATTTATTTATTTTATTGGGTTTGAGCTAGCTCGATCATGATTTGAGTTTCCAAAATTAATGTGTTGGGATTGAGTTTTGCATGAAAATATTTCTAGTACCTAATTTATATTTCGAGGTAAGTCAAAATGGACTGAGGAACAATATGAAATTCAATTGAAATCTTGTTTCTCATAGTCTAAAAATTCAACCAATTTCTTTCTTTTCTTTTTTTTTTTTTAAAAAAATATATTTTTTAAGCCTTCAGCGTTAACTGTAACTACAAAATTACATCAATTAGTATATATCCCTTTTGGAGATCATTCACGCAAATAGTGTCTCACAGAGTTACTATAATAAGGTTCTGTTTGGCAATAGACTAAAAATCATGGCTAAAATTACCCATAGTTAAAATCTTAAATTTATTTTAAAAAAACTTAAAAAATTATTTTATATCTCATTCACACAAATTTCAACATTAAACAATCACTTTATTTCACATTCAATATAATTCTCAATAAATCAATCAACTTTATTTCACATCATACACAATTTTTAATATAACCAACTTACTTTATTTCACATCATACACATTTTTCAAAAATCACTAAAAATTTTAACCAAATCTTCTTTTTTTTCTTAGAGAGAGTTATAAAATTTCTCACATTTTTGTGTTTCTAGTTATATATATATATAATTTTATAAAACAAGTATTTCTAATTATATGTATCATTTTATAAAAAACATAAAGAAAATCTACTAGTCAATATCATCCATAATTGGAGAGTCTGTTGTTATTAATCGGACAGTTTGATCAATAAATCGTTATTGTGAATGCTCTCAATTGTTGACCAGACGGTTTAGCGTGGTTTGTCGGACAATCCAATCTGTAGTTTCCTCCAATAAATGTTCTCACAGTGACAAAATTCAAACAATTTTGGTTCCAAGGACTTGTTTGGTGTAAACTAAAAAATGAGCAAGAAAATATTATAATAATAATTTTATTTCACATCAAGCACAAATTTTAATTTTAAAAATTAATTTTATTTCATATTTAACATAAATTTTAATCTTAAAATTAATTTTATTTCACTTATTACGTACTTCTTAATATTAAAATATTTTTTTCTCATCAATTTTATAAAATAATTTTTTTTATTTAAATTTAACAAACAACCAAATAAGTTTTTAATAACCCAAGATTTATAGATTTGATTTGGCTCGATTGTAAGTTTTGATAGCCTGTGATTCGGCGGTCAAATAATCACTCGTACTTCGAGCGGCAGAGGGAATAAAAAATTTAAAATTAGAATGTGTGAATCTCATATTATGCATAAATAAAATATTTAATTAAATAATAGGTCACAAGGAGTTTTGAGTGCGTCACACGTTTCGTGAGCTACAATCACATATAAATGTCAAGTACCTTGTTAGAGTAAATTACATCCGGGCCTTTGAAATTCGACTCATCTTTTATATTGGCCTGTTTTTGGAATCATTTTATGTAAATCTCATTTCTACCACTTTTCTTTTCATAGATACCTAGGATGCTAAAATTTATCTCAAAATGATCTTTTACAATAATCTAATAATGTTAATTGTTTATTGGCTAAAATATCTATAATTTTTTCTATATATTATTTTTGACTTTTTTCTCTGTTTTTTTTTTCCAATTTCTTTCATTGTGCATCAACATTAATGAAGAAGAGATTAAATAGAGTGAATGGAGGGAATAGGATCCTCATGAAATTTGTGATGATCAGGATTTACATGAAATAATTCAGGAAATATAAATATGTTTGAAAGGAGGGATAAAATGTAGGGACCTGAATGCAATTTACCTCATGATCACGCGACAAAATGACATTTTGCCACTACGGCGAGTTGTGCCGACTGGCCGGGGAATCTTCGCCGTTAATCTCTTTCTCACAATAAAAATCGAATCTTTGTCCGTATTTCAACTGAGTCGGAAGTTTTATGGCTAATCTCGAAGCAGCTTGCAGAGGTGGTTCGGTTTTTTTTTTCTCTTCACGCATAACCTTCTCTCATTGTTCAAGGGCAGTAAAGGAGGAAGAAGGGATTGATTTCGGAGTCTTTTTGAGACTGAAAGGGCTGTCTTTTTAGGGTTTTGGTTTCTCTTTGCAGGTTGCTTCTAAAATGTCTATTTGGAGATTGGGTTTGTTGCCTTGGCTTGACAAGAAGATCGTTGATCCTCTTCTGCAGATTGTTCGAAGGTTTTGGTCCTTAATTTCTGCTATGCAAGTTGGATTTTTTATATGCACTTTTGGGTCATTAGTTTCAATGCGGAATGATCTGATTTTGATAACTTTTCGTTCATTTGATTGATAGAAAGTTATACTAATCTGCTGGTTTTAATTCGTCAGAGGTTCAGAACCAAAACAATTGGCGTTTTCATCGGCACTTGGTCTGACTCTGGGAATATTCCCCATTTGTGGTAAGATAACTCCTCTAATTTTTGCTGCCTTTGTTCCAAGTAATTGTTCTAAGATCACAGAATCATGCATTTTGAAACTCATGTATTGCTGATCTCTTTAGTTCTAAATTGAAGGTTTCTTATGGCAGAAAGTGCAGTAGTTGGTTTAGCTTAGGCTTGTTTAGTTCGGGAAATAGCAAGTGAGCTTGTGTTTGAGCTAAAAGTTTTGAGTTCAGATGTGAGCTCAGAGTGAAAATGTTATTTGGTTATTGATGATATTATAATCATCATGATACTGAATGTTGTTTTTGACATTTTGATTTCAAGCTTAGATTATCATGGAAATAGAGATTTTAGTATTAAAAGAACAGGGGGCAACGAATACAACAAGATTTTGGGCTATATGTTTTATTGATTACAAAGAGATGACCAATCAATTTGAGCCATTTGTTTGATATAGCTAAACTTTCCCTACAAATTGCAATGCTCTTAAAGACTTAAAATAATCCAAGTTTGAAGTGAGGGAAGACTTTGGGGTATGTATGTTTTGTTGCATCACTTGCATGGTAGTGCTACTAATATTACTATACGTGGGCTTTTTTTTATAGGTGTTACGGCGTTGCTATGTGGGGCGGCTATTGTATTGTTTGGAAAGCGTTGCCACGCTCCGACTGTTATGCTAGCAAATTTTATTGCTACTCCAATTGAGTTGAGGTATTTTGTCTCATTGTTGACATGATTCCCTTGGTAGAATCATGCTTCCCAAATATCATTGGTAGTTTTGTGAATTGAGATTGAGTTGTTTTTTTGGGATTTAGAGGCCAAAACATTAGGGACCCTTATGTGATTTACCCTTAAAATTATGCTATGAATGTAAATAGCTCGATTTATATGTTAATACATAGTATTCTATTGTGAATTTATTATGTGATTTTTTTTTTGTTTTTAAGGCAAAACAACTATTTGACATATATATCAAATTCTCAAGTATGTATAATAACATGTTCATCAAGCTATGACATTTGCATTCATCTATATCAGGTTATGTCTTCATTAGAGGTTATTTTATTGCCTACAAAAAGATCAAAAATGAATATCTAATCTGGAATCTGTTTTGTATTTTTGTGAAAATAAGTGTTGATTTCATTCCTTGAGTAAAGACTTACTGAATTAAATGAATATATAATGAGTATGACTTAAATTTGATGATTGTTGCTTATGTCATGGCCCACTGTTTAGATTATTGGTGCTTAAAAGATTGATGTTAGATTGGGCCGCATTTTCCCCAATGGCGGTCAATATGAATGAGAATGATGTCTCCCTTGTAAAAATGGTAAGCAAAAAGGCAACTTCCTTGGTAGCTTAATCGAGTTACAGCCTCAACTATGTTGGCATCAAGGTTGAGTCTTAACCTCATTAACAACAACAACAATTAAGCCTTTATTTCATTAGGTGGGGTCGACTATATGAAACTTTTGTTTTCATTGATCTCTATCAAATAAAAGTTTTTATTTATTTTAAAATATGTGAGATCCTTTTTGATAGTTTTTTGTCATGTCTTATTTGGTCTTCCTCTTCCTCTTTTAACACAGACAAAATCTAATAATTTAACTCTCCTTATTGAAATTTTCATCGGCCTACGGTTTATATATCCAAATCATTTAAGCCGACTCTCCCTGAGGTTATTCTCAACTGAGGCTATCCTAACTTTGTCGCGGATATACTCATTTTCCATTCTATCTTTTCGTGTATGTTCACTCATCTAACTTAGCATCTTCATCTCAGTGACACTTATTTTACTTGTGTGTTTTTATTTTATAGACGTTAATTTTACATCATATAATATTGGTGGTCTTACAATTATTCGGTAGAATTTACCTTTAAATTTAAGTGAATTTGTTTTTATCATATAATACACTAGAAGCATCTCTCCACTTTAGCCATTTTGCTTGAATTTTGTTAATAATATCCCCATGTATTTTACCATTTATTTGTATAATTGATCTAAGATATTTAAATCGCTTATTCTTTCTATTAACTTGATTATCAATTGTCATTTCACCAATATAAGTGCTTCTATATTGACTAAATTTGCACTACATGTATTAGATTTTTGATCTGCCAAAGTGAAAATATTTAGATTTTAAGGTATTTCTTCATAACTTGAGTTTTGCCTTAGCTTCTTTTTTAGCCTTATCAGTAAGGAGAATGTTAGTTACGAAAAGCATATACTAAAGGCATTATTTATTAGATATGAATTGTACTGAATGGTCTAAAGTAGTTGGTCTAGGGGTCAAATTACTCAACACCAGACTGTCTCTTACTGAGCCTTTCAAACTTGGTGAGTCCTTTTACTGGACAAATTGGTTCATGTAAGATTGAACATAGAATGCAAAAGCAAAAGGAGCTATTTATGTTCAAGCTGTAATTAGATGTATGAGGTAGGGTGATTTATAGGTAAACTCCGTTTGTTGCTTTCAGGGCAAGTGAATTAGAGTCAATTCTATCTTAATCAAAATGTTTGCTTCGTTTGGATAATTTTAACCATGTCACTGAAGTTTGCCTAAGTCAGTGCATGTCTTTCAGTTTGGTGATACCTTTTTTGCGACTGGGAGAAATTATCACTGGTGGCCCCCATTTCCCTTTGACATCTGATGCGTTGAAGAAGGTTTTGACTGGCCAGGCATCACGTGAAGTGCTCTTTAGCATTGTTCATGTGGTAAGTAGCTAAACATCAACCTCAGCCCAGAATCTCTGTTGCCATTAAAATGATTGAAAAAGGAATGATATTTGAATTCATGCTACTAGAAACCCCTACAACTATGTGTTTAATATTATTTGCTGAAGTTGAAGAATCATGTATTGCTCGTTTGTTTACATAATATATGCCTGAATTTTGATGCTTCCAAGAAGACAGAACAGTGCACATGTCACTAACAAGCTTTTCGTATTACATATTTGACATAGAGTTCCTTATATGTACAGACAGATCATTGAAATCTTATAAATTTTCAAAAGGTGCCATCCTTATTTTGATATCTTTTTAATGGATGTATCTAGCCACCACTTTATACACCAACAGAGGGTAGAAGGCGTCTAGATCATAGACGATGGTGCAGTCGATCCTATATGGTATACGCAGAGTTGGTCTAATACATTTTATACAAACAGAATATTCCTTTAAAGATGTTGAGATAACCGGCGGATTGCAATTGTTATAATATTTGTAAGATTTTAGTGGTCTGTATGTGGGTGCAAAGTTTTCTGTGTCAAATATGTACTATGAGAAGATTTTAGTGACATGTATATGATATTATTTGCAGTATCAAAGTTTTTTTTTTTTGTCATGAATCTAAAATTTTAGGAAGTCGTATGAAGTTGCTTTGATGATTTTTTTTTAAACTAAACCATTGTGAATCTCTGTTATTACACAGCTTGTGGGCTGGATCATTGCAGCACCCTTCATTCTAGCTGCCCTTTACTCTGTGTTTGTTCCCATTTTTAAGTATTTGGTTCACAAGCTTAGCAGCATTCCTTCAACCCCAGAGAAGGATTCATCTTCCCAATCTGATTCAAGACTGAAGGTTAGGTCAGTATAGAGCCTTCCCATTTTCTTGGAGATGGTTAAGAAGCTTAATATCATGTAAATATTCCTGCTTTATTAGTTCTAATTTGTGGTCTAACAATCTTTACATGAAATTCAGGTGCTTTTGTTCCAAGGTTTTAAAACTCGGTTTCAATTTAGAGGCTGATTCGATATATATTAAGATATTTTAGCTTAATACCAATAGTTATGTATATCGATGTATTTTAACTTATTAGTTATATTTAGAAACTAATTTATTATATATCAATATATTACAACTAATGTGTGGCATTATATAATTGTTCTTTCTTATATCGATATATTTTAAATGAAGATACATATTTTGTGATTTAATAGATGCATATCAGGGAAAATTAGCTTAATACTAGCAATTATGTATATACTTGACAGTATATTGATGTATTTTAACTTAATATATGCTTTAAGAGACTAATTTATTGCGTATCAGTATATTTAAATAAAATAGTGCTAAGTACACAATTATCTGTTGTCATATCGATAAATTTAAGCTTAATACATCTATTTAGAGATAGATTCATCGCATATCTAGTAAGTTTATATGAATAGTATCACTTTTGTAGCTATTAAATAATTTTTCAATGTATTTGAATAGAACACTAGCATTTAGTTGTCAATTTATCATATTGCAAGCATTTTAACTTCATACTGATAATTATACAACTTAAATTATTTATATCAATATATCTAAATTGAATACATATAATTTAAGACCAATTTGAAACGTACTAAGGTATTTCTATTTGGTACAACTTATTAGATAATTATTTGATAGTCTATCGATGCATTTCAGTTAAATAATTTTAGAAATTAATTTGTTAGATATTAATATTTTTGAATTGAATAGTGACAATTATAAAACTATTTATCGCTATATCAATGAATTAAAACTGAATACATATATTTAGAAGTCTATTTATTGCAAATCAAGTTATTTTAACTGAATTTTAAAAATTATATAACTATTCGATGATTTTTTAATATATTTGTACGGAATACTAATTTTTAGACATCAATTTACTCCATAGCAAGGCATTTTAACTTAGTACTCTCAATTACATAACTTATATTTGTTATATCGATGTATTTTAATCAAAAACACTTATTTAGTGATTGATTTGATGTTTATCAAGGTATTTTCACTTATTACCAATAATTATATAACTACTTGATAGTATATCGATATATTTCAACTTAATAAATATTTTCAATAATCAATTTATTATACATTAATGTAATTGAATTGAGCAGTAGTGATTGTAAAACTATTTGTTGTTATAATGGTAAATTTGAGCTCAATACACACCTAGAGGCCGACTCGATAAAATTATATAACTTATACTTGTTATATCAGTTTATTTAAATTGATTATACATATTTATATACTGATTCGATATATATCAAAATATTTAAACTTAGTATTAGCAATTATATAATTATTTGATATTATATTTATGTATTTTAATTTAATAGATACTCTTAGAAAATAGCACTTATATAATTATTCATTATTATATCTCGAGGAATATAAATTAAATATATGCATTTAGAGATCGATTTGTTGCATATAAAATTATTTTATTTAAATATTAACACTTATATAACTATTCAATAATTTTTCATTGTATTTGAATAAAATACTAGAGTTTGGATTTTGATTTATTGCATATAAAGATATTTCAATTTATTGCTCGTAATTACACAATTTATATCAATATATTTTAATTGAAGTCATATTTAGAAGCTGATTCGATACATATCAAGGTATTTTGGCTTAATACCAATAATTATACATCTACTTCACCATATATCAAAGTATTTTAAGTTATTAGATATTTGTAGAAAGTAATTTATTCTATATCAATGTACTGGAACTAAAGTGTGGCATTATACAATATTTTTATCTGTATCGATCTATTTTAACTAAAGACACATATTTAATAATCAATTCGAAACATATCCGAGAAAATTAGCTTGATACTAGCAGTTATACATCTACTTGATAGTATATCGATGTATTTCATCTTAATAGATGCTTTTAGAGATTATTTTATATCAATCTAATTAAATTTAGGGGCATTTACTTACATACCCCTTAAATTATTTTGAATTGCATTTAAACTCCTTATTTTTTAATTTTACAACTTAACCCCTAAATCATCTAAAAATAAAAATTAGTAGAATACATGTATTTGTAAATATGTTTATAATATTTGTATATACATATTATTGGTAATAATCATCCAAATAATTATAAATCAGTAAAAAATATTTTTTAAAAATCTTGAAAAAAACCTAAATATGTTATTTTTGGATGATTTAAGAGGTTAAGTTGTAAAATTAAAAAATGAGGGGTTTAATATGTAATTCAAGATGATTTAAGGGATATGTATGTAATTCTCTCTTAAATTTAACAGTGGCAATTATACAAATAGTGACAATTATAGTATTATTCATTGCTATATCAGTGAATTAAATCTGAATACATGTATTTAGAGGCTGGTTCCTTATATATTAAGTTATTTTAACTCAAGTTTTGCAATTATGTGTTTATTCAATAATTTTTGAATGTATTTGTATGAAATACTAATTTTTAGACATCAATTTAGTCCATTACAAGGCATTTTAGCTTATACTGCTTGCAATTATATACCTTATATTTTGCATTATCGATTTATTTAAGCTGAATACGCTTGTTCACATGTCGATTCAAAGTATGTCAAGCTATTTATCTTAATACTAGCAATTATATTACTATTTTATAGTATATCGATGCATTTCAACTTAACTGATTCTATAAAATTAATTTATTATATATCAATGTATTTGAACTAAACAGTAATAATTTGACAATTTTTTGTTGCTATATCAAGGAATTTAAGCAGAATATAGGCACTTAGGAACCGATTGATTACTAATTATAAAGTTATTTTAATTGAGTACTAGTAATTATATGGCTATTCAATAATTTTTTAATGTATTTGAATAAAATACAAATATTTAGGCATCAATTTAGTGCATATCAAAGCATCTTAACTTAGTACTCATAATTACATACCTTATATTTACTATATCGATGTATTTTAACACAACACACAAATGAGAATGATTCGATGCATGTCAAAGTCTTTTACCTTAATACAAGTATTTATACATCTATATGATAATATATAAATATATTTGATTTTAATAGATGCTTTTAGAATCTAATCTATTACTTATCACTATATTTGAGCAGAAGAGTTGTAATTATGATTGCTTTTAAAGATAAATTTATTATATATCAATATATTTGAATTGAAAAGTAGCAATTATAGTACTATTCGTTGCTATATCAAAGAATTGAAGGTGAATACATGTATTTAGAGGCTGATTCATTATATATCTAGTTATTTAAACTGGAGTTTAGCAATTATACCGCTATTCAATGATTTTTCAATGTATTTGTATAAAATACTAACTTTTAGACATTAATTTACTCCATAGCAAGGCATTTTAGCTTACACTACTTGCAATTACATAACTTATATTTGTGTTATCGATTTATTTAAGTTGAATACGCATGTTCACATACCGATTCAAAGTATATCAAGTTATTTATCTTAATACTAGTAATTATATGACTATTTTATAGTATATTGATGCATTTCAACTTAATTAATTCTATAAATATTAATTTATTATATATCAATATATTTGAACTGAATAGTAGTAATTGGACAACTTTTTGTTGCTATATCAAGGAATTTAAGCAGAATATAGCCACATAGGGATCGATTGATTACTTATAAAGTTATTTTAACTGGGTAATAGCAATTATATGGCTATTCAATAATATTTTAATTCATTTAAATAGAATACTAGCATTTTGGCTTCAAATAGTGTATTTTTAAGCATAACTTAGTACTCGTAATTGCATAACTATATTTATTATATCGGTGCATTTAAATGCAACACACACATGAGATTGATTCAATGTATGTCAAGGTCTTTTAACTAAAGAGTTGTAATTGTACAAGTATTCAATATAATTTTGCAAACTTTAAGCTGAATACACACATTTAGAAAATGATTCATTGGATATTAAGTAATTTTAACAGAATACCAATAATTATATGCTTATTCCATGATTTTTTAATGTTTTTAAATAAAATATTGGTATTGACATATTGATCTATATATTTGAAGTCATTTTAACTTAATATTCATAATTATACAACTTATACTTATTATATTAATTTATTTAAACTAAATACACATATATGGAGATTAATTTGATGCATGCCAAGATATTTAAACAACTATTTGATTATATATTAATGTATTTCAACCTAATCGATGCTATTAAAGAATAATTTCTCATATTAGTATATTTGAACTGAACAATGATAATTACACAACTATTCATTATTATATCGATGAATCTAAATTAAATACATTGCAAATCCAGTTATTTAAAATGAATACCGGCAATTATATAATAGCATGCAAAATGGCCACTCAAGATGGCTAGTAGTATTTGAACATACCGTTCAATAGCCGAGCAAGATAATTTAATTATAGCACTTACTTGTCTCATTTACAAATTACAATGTAGCTCGATGGCTGAACAAGTTACCTGGCTGTACATAAAGAAATATTTTTTAGATTGAACTTTTGAAGAACAAAACATCACAGAAGCTTATTGACATTTAAATATTTATTTTGGAGATTTCAAATCATATCCTTCAAAGATTTCTTTAATTTTGTGATAATTTAAGCAGTTATTTATGGAATATTAAGTAGTTGTACTAACATTACATTCTTGATTCTTTTATCTAATTTTATGTTCAACTTATTGCTCTCAACTCCTGTTGCAGATTAACGGTTTTGTTCTCGGAATTGATGGGGTGTTACTTAGCTTTCATGGATGAAGAAAAAGAGTGCAATCTCCAAATGCCAACAAAAAAAATAAAAAAATCCTTGCCTTATGGAAATTTACATTCTTGAAATTACTCACATTCTGTGAAAAATTCTGTAAATTTGTATAGCATTAATTTTGTTATATCTTTTAGGAATACTTGAAATTTGTTGTAATTTTCATGCTGTATTTCTTTGACGAAGTTATTGGCTTTGAGCAACAAGTAATTAAAGTGATGTTTTTCTTCATATATTTGCCACATAATCACTCTGCTTCTCATCCCTGTTTCTCTGCAGACTTTCAAATACATTACATTTGCACCATCAAATTACGTCTTAATATAATCCAAAGATCATTCAAAACCTCGTAAACACAATCAACCAATTTAGGTTTATGATTTGTGAAATTTGGAGAGGTTTTAGTGCTTAAAATCAAGAGAAAAAGGACTAATTCAGAAAAAAATTTAAGATTGTGAAATCTAATAGTATCGTAATGAATTCCCTGAAGTGATATCAACACAGCGCATGGTTACAGTCCAACTACTGCAGCATCATGACACAAACACCGTTCATTTCAGAATGCAAAAATTAACAGACAGACAGACCTCTCTCCCCTTCTCTATCTCTCTATGTACTATACATATATGTATATGCCCAAATTTGATCAGAATGAGCAAATATGGGGCAGAACATAAGAAAAACCTGGAACTACAGGACGGTGAACAAATTGAATCAATGGCGGAGAACAAACATCAGTTTCAAGTCCGGCGAGAACCCCCTCGTAAGAAACCAGATCGCCGGCAGCCTTATCCTGATCGCTGGTAGCCGCCTTGTCATCCCGGCCATGGAAGTAGATCTCCTTCATCCTGAAGAAAATCTTGCAGGTCAGCAGACTATCAGAGCCAGCCTGGTGGTTCTTTCCGGCAGTACGTTCCACCCCCAGCTGCGCAGCCACCCGCTCCAAACCCCCGTAGAGGCCATGGCAGCCCCTCATCAAACACTTTACGTCATAGATCTTACTCCCGAACCATCCCCTGGCTAAACCTAAGAAATCCGCAAGCGTTGCCGGCAAACTCGCCGGCGGACCCCACGGTGGCATCGTCACCCTCGTCACCATCTTCATCAGAAACCCAAAGTCGTATCCTCCCTGAAAAGCAACCCATGTCGCAGACAGTCCGCTGCCGATGAGCCCAACGTCGAATAGCAGCCGCGCCAGCCAAGTCGACGGCACCCCTTCTCGTCGGAGGCGGTCGAAGTCCATGCCGGAGGACTCGAGAAGGGCGATTGATTCCGGAGCGTGGGGATGACGGCGGGGGTCGAAATCGCAGAGATCGAACTCCCAGGTGAAGTAATCGACGCCGCCGGTGCAGGAGTCGGAGAGGGTGAGGCCGACTTGGATGGGGCGGAGATCGTCGACGTTGGCGCGGATCAGAGCGTAGCGCTCCGCCGGCGAGAGGGCCGCGTGGTGCTTCGTCGGGCGATGGATGGTGCCGGGGAACTCTGTGTCGAGGAAGATGACCGGAGAAACCAACCGCCGAAGGACAGACGAGATGAGATGGAGCTCACGGAGGAAGTTGCGCCGGGTCACCCGCCGGAGGAACATGGTTGCTGATCGGAGAGAAGAAGTCGCTCTACATAATAATGCTTCCCCTGTTCTGCACGGTGGCAAAAAGGCGGGATGCCAACGGCTAGTGAGTGAAAGTTTCCATATTTTGAGAGGAACTCCGCAGTTTAAATTCTGAATTTTGAATCGTCACCGAACTGGATGGTGAGAGTTTAGCTGGAAATTAAAATTAAAAAGCATTTTAAATTGAAATATTATTATTATGATCATATTTATTAAGAGATTTATCTCTCAAAATTAAAATTATTCATTGGACCCGAACCTGAATTGGACTTGACCCGTACCCAACGATTCAGGTCTAAGTCGGGCCCATGAGTTCATGGGTCGGATCTAGTTCCACATATATTGGAACCGATTTGGCTTGGGTCAGGTACATGATAAGTACAGAACCAAATCAAACCGACCTATGCACACCCCTACATGCGTCTGTGTCTCTGTGACGTTGGGTTATGCAAACATAAAATCTGATGAATGCACTTATATTGATGATGTTATCCTACTTTTCAACTGTGTATATGTTATTGAAAGGAAGAGGCTTAGATCATTGCTTTTTATGCTTTTATGAAAATATGTAATAGTGTAAATGGCTAAGATGTTGGTAAGTAACTAAAAGTAAATTTTTGGCTACTTTGTCCCTTCTAATTCCTAGTTATGAAGTTTTATAAGATTGACATGGCTCTTCATTCATATGGCTATTTAATGAAAGGGATGAAAAATAGCTATCCTAATATAACTACCAAAGACATTATGTAGTTAGAATTAAGAAATTCAGTGCTTTATAATCAAAATCTTCACCCTGATTTGCAGCTCTGAAATGTTAGTTCAAATAACTTATTTGGATGATGCAGAACATGATGCATCTCTAATTCAATTTGACAGGAAATGCAAATTGAATGCAGCAACAGCGGTATAATAACTCTAGGACGGTACAAAGGTGAGCGGCAGTCTGTTTGCACTTGCAGCAGGCATTGGCTGGGATTTAGCAAGTGGCTAGAGAATGTTTTTCATTAAATACGATAATAAGAATTTTGAGAATTTTCACTTAAAGGCCTCTACCCTTTGTTATCCAAGAGATCAGCAAATATGAATCAAATGTCACTCAATCCAAAGTTCATTAATGAAATTCAAAATATTACAATAGCGTACAATCTCTTTATATAGGAATCCATTACATTGGACTAGGATGTAAAAGTGCATGTAGAAAATAAAAAAACTAATACATCCAACAGAAATAAAAAAAACAAAAATAGATAAATAGAAAAATTTCATCTTCCAAATTAACTTTGAATCAATTCAAATAGTCATCACACTAACATAAAATTTTTCAATTTGCTAATTTGCAGTTTCGAACCTAAGCCCATTATGGCTGGCTGCATTAATCCCTTGAGTAGCGCCGATGGCTTCCTTCTCTTCATCCGCTTTCCATGATTCACTCAAAGAAGTTCCAACCTGCTCTCCCAAAATTTTGCTGGCTGCACAGAAAAAATTCTGCATTGCTGAATCCGACCTCCCCATTAGCCCCGTGACTGGCCAAGTGATCCTCCTCATTTGCATTTTCCGAGACAGCTGCAATGATCTCTCTCTCACCACTACTCCTAGAGGATCACCCAAGCAACCTTTGACCCATGTTGCTGGCTTCACAAAATGAATTTTGCAAACCTGATCCTGACCTCCTTCTGGAAGCCTTAATGAGCTTTCAAAAGGAAGTTTTTCTGACATTTCAAAAGAGGCTCACATAATGAGAGAAACCCCTCTATGGCTTCTCTAAAGCCATCATCCAATATATAGTGGCAACTGTATGTTGTCACAGGTAGATAACCACGCTGTATCTTATGCTCGCCTTGTGCTCCTGCCTCAACCTTACTGAGAGACAACTCAATTGCAGCTTCAATTGCCTACATAAGGATACATATATTGTATATTAGTGAGACATTTTATTTCACAATAACAGAAAAATAAACTTTAATTTCAAAGTAGTTCAAGTTAGCAACATATAATTCTCTTCTCCACCCAGTTCCATTCAAAGCACTGCTCCCCGTAAATACAGATGAGTTAAGGTTTATTCTTATGGCCATTTCCCAAGTCACATTTGCTCCTTCCCAATAAAATCATTTCCACAGCCACTGTTCTTCTAATATAGGTGACACAGTGAGTTCCTGATAAAATCATTTCTAACGTATCCACTTTAACATGAGCACTTACCTAAGCATCTACATCTCTGTAATGCTAATTGGAAAAAGATTTGTCACTTAACCACACAATACTCACTCCCATATAATATATATATATATATATATATATATATATCCCATATAACAAAGTTGGTCGAATAGCAATTTTAAAAAAAAATTCTTACAGTTTGGTTGATATTTTTTTGTCATAAAGAACTATTGTTGCAATCCTCCATTTCAACAAATCTTCTCTCAATTCTGCTAATTACCATCCTTCAATATAATTCTGCTACCATGGATAATGAAAGTAAAGTACTTTAAGGTTTTGCAGCATACTTAATGTAGGATTTGTATACTATAATTTTTTGTTTAGCTAATGAATTAAAGGAATAAGTGGTGGTGGTACAGTGGACTCAACAAACAAATCTGTGTCCAATGCAACTTCAGTTGTTTTGTTGTTCAGCAGAAAAGCTGCACCAAAGTTTGCCGTAAACGTTTTAGAATATAAATTTCAAAAGAAAAAGTTTTTAGCATATAAAAACACATACTAGTGATTTCAAATGCTATAGATACTCAAGCTCGACTATATGTGAATATAAATAACTATACCTGGTAATAGCAGGCCTCAAAATGCAGATTCGGAAAATATGCACGAGGCAAGCAACCCCACAAACGACCAAACAGAGTGTCACCCCCAATAAGATTAAGAGCTCCCGCAACAAGTTCTCGTCCTTCTTCAGCAACAATAAGTAGTACATGATCTCCCATCTTTGCTCCCATGTAATGGAAAAAATCCCTCGTAAGAAAGGCCCTACCCCATCTATACAGTAGGTGAAGTTGTTAACAGACTGGCCAATCAGCTTTTAATATTCCATACCAAAAACATGAATATACCAGATATAAGTCTCATTCCAAAGATAACCAGTACATGTATGGAAGTATGATTAAAGAAACATAAATACACATTACCATGCCATTACAGAAGTCTTTTTCACAGAAGCACAGTACAAACCTTTGAAATCTAAAATAAAGATTAATATTTGCAGTGGTATACATACAAGAACTAATACATAAAAAATTAGCATTTTATAATTCTCTTGACGTAAAAAACTAATAGTTGACATAAATCAAGGAGTTTTTAGCCCATTCCATTTTAGAAGATAGGGGTAGTACTTGTTTATGGGAGTGAATATTAATATTATAAATTAAAATTTTTATTATTACATTATGGACTTACAAAAGTGGGTGGATCTTAGTGCAACAACTAGATTTCTATATTCTGACCAAGAGACGCAAATGGGGTCCATAAAATAGTCCTCTTCTATTCATGATAAGCTAACATAAATTAGTACCATATGGAGTTCACAATGACGATATCTGCATTTATTAGGGGAATTCTTCTCTTTTAGGACTAAACAAAACTTCATTTCTGTGAATACTCATCTGTCAAAAATAAGTATTAAAGATATAAAATAGGAGTGCACTAAGGCTTTGGTCTCATGGAATAGTATGCACATTGAAATATGTAGTTCCATTCTTTACCGGGTCTTTTTGTAATGAGAAAAGTCTTAGTCCATTTTTTAGCATGCATGTTAAAGATTCTGTACATTTTCTAGCCTTTCTGTATAGAGAGTAGAACTAAAGAAAAGCACAAAACAGGTACACTGAAAAAAGTAGGATTAAGAAAAAAAAACATAAATGCATCCATGAAACTAAAAAGAGCCCACATAAGGAAAACACTCAAAACAAGGAACCCACAGCAAAAGTTCAAACTAGCCGCACTTATTATCAGTTGTGTTCCGGTAGAATTCATAGAAAGAGTCCCAATGCTTAGCCTGCAAAATACAAAAATTTAAAATTACTTTTTAAGTATTTTATGCATGTGGCAAGAAATCAGCACTCTACTGACATGTTCACAGTTGATAGATCCACATAGAAAATAAGCAAAAGGAAATTCTCATATTTCACTTCCAATGACTAGTTTTCAAAGCATAAAACAATGAGAAAAAAATTACGACCTACACCTAAGAGCCAAGTATATTGAAAAACTAAACAGTAATTTAGTCAACAGAATCAACAAAGTTGATAGACAAATTAGGCCATAATCCAAGCCTAGTTTAGATCAGACTGGATTAACCATATTAAGCATAACAGTTGGATGGTGATAAAAAAAAGAATTTGTAATTGAAGATGACATTGCTGCGTCATGTCAGTTACCACAACATCTTGTGGAGCACGAATTGTCCAGAGCCAAATTGATGTACTTAATCTAAAGTTGGATTGATGTTAATTAAGAACTTAAGTTTGAGAAACAGTTCATTGAGGAACCATTGTAATGATACAATGCCTCCTCAGACAATAAGATACCTAACCTTTACAAGCAACCAAAGTACAATATGGATAACCCCATATAACCAAATTTTCACCATCTAAAATCCTGCAATACAATTATCAAAAAAAAAAATCCTGCAATACAATACAATACTACAACAACTTTATGCTTTAATTTCCATTATGGAGCATTCAGGGAAAGTAACTTACCTTTATTTCATCCCCACGAAGGCGCTTCATATTTAGATTTTGGGCAACTATCTGAAAAAACAACCGATAGAAAGAAAGCATATTTACTTGCAAAGCTATCAAATAAGTGCTCCCAAATACGCAACTATATTGCTTCATTCCAGCAACAGAACAAATATATTTAGGCTCATTCAAGCTGGTGGATGGACCGTGTTGTTCAATTTCCAATAATATCTATACAAGATACGGACAGTATGATGCTTCAACACGCTACATAACACAGTGATTATGGATAGAACAAGTGCAGTTAAAAAAGGCAGTTCTTATGTCCCAAAGGAGTAAGTGCTGAAGCAACTACGGTTTTCAGTACAGTTTAGTAATTCTCATGAATTTTTGATCAAGAAATATGCTTTTGGAGGATTAAGATTCTATTTAATAAGAAAATAGAAGTCATGTGATATGCATAAATATAAGCCACAGAGTGTGGAGAAGATCACAACAGGCTTCAAATTTCAAAAGCTAACTCAATACTGAAGAAACAGAAATAAATAACGCTATAGAATTGTGCCCAATCCCAATAATTTCAGAGTTTTTTAAGTTTCTGAAGCCCAGGGTCTGTTTCACCTATGTCCCAACCACGTTTCACAATAGGGCCCAGGTATAGCTTTGTTTTTCAATGAAGTACTCCATGTTAAACTATCAGTCAACAAACAGATCATTTTTGACTGAGAGCATCAAGTTTTAGCCATTGCTAGACTAATGTGATGGAAACACAAAATATTTAGCTTGTTTTCGGTAAGGCTTAGCTATTCTCATGATGTTTTGATCCATAAATAAGCTTTTGGCAAACTAATATTCTACCGAACTTGGAGAAGTTCACAAAAGGTTTCAAAAGGTGACTCAACAGAAAAGAAAAAGGGATAAAAAGTCCTACAAAATTTATTAATTTACATAAGAATGGATATGCCAAATCAATTACAAGTACAATAACCAATTCCTCAAAAGCCTGCTTCATCAAAGTCACAGCTATGTTCACTCAGGCCCCAAGTACAGTTTTCGTTTTTAACGTAGTATTCCAGGCTCAATAAACAAACAGGTCTTTTTTAGAAGCATCATGTTATGAATTATGATCATTGCTAGGCTGCACGAGATGAAAACACAAAATATTTAGCATGTTTTCATTATTATACCCTTTTTTCCTAACTACAGAAAGATGGGAAGATCGATGAAGAACTAGCAAGTGTTGGGATAACCACACACGTGGAAGAGCTTGATAGAGACAATGTGGCCTTTGCCAGCGAACTTGGCCATGATTGTGTATACAGCCTTCTCAGCCTGGTTGGAAATGATTGGCTCAGGAAAGAATAGATGCTTCAAGCAGCTTCTGCAGGCTGAGTAACTCCATGAACTTCATTAGTAAATCCCTTCCTCAAAGTTCTTAGCCTCTGCACCCATTGCACCTATGAGGTAAACACCAATATTGTGAGCAACAGACTTGACGGTGGTCGTAAGCAAACCCTCCCACAGTGAAGTTTACTCTAAAGTCCAACCCACGACCCTCGATCCAATGTCCCCTTAGCTGACAGCACTCTGTCCCTTCCCTGCTCTAATCTCCCAATCCTTGGACTCCATCAATCTAAAAAACAAAAACCTCGACTTACCCCAAGGAATCACCTCTATTCTCAAAAAGATATTGCAATTTGTACATATCTGTTCTATATTGCACAGGAAATATGAGAAAAATTTAGTGTTTTATTAGTTCGTAAATGGATCAATTAATCATTATATTTAATTTGATTCATCAAGGCTTTCCATACTCAGTAGACGCCAAAACATGATTTCCCAAACTTCCTACAAATGCATCACCAGGGGGGATGTGTGTGTGAGAGAGAGAGACAGAGATAGAGAGAGAAGAATCTGTGACCTCACAACTATAGAAACCTAAGCAAAATGACTTAAGATCCACTTGAAAAGACCCCCAACCTCCTGGACAAAAAGAGAACACCAGAATTTTACTTTTCCCATTTATGATATTTGCTTAATTCTCTGACTCAACGCATGACAAGATATACATGCTCTAGAGATTCACGAGTTCAGTCCTCCAATTACATGGCAATAGAATTCATTTTTGTTATTTACTAATCCTGAATTAAGTTAAAATTCAACTTGCAGTTATTTAAGCAAGCCTACAGTGATGAGGAACAAGGGAGATAATTGCAAAGGTTGGAGGGGCAAAGACAAACGTAAAATCTGGCAAAGAAAGCATATACAGATGGTCTATTTCTGATAAGTGTTAAGGGCCCATAAACCTGATATGAGGAACTCTGAAGAACTTAGTAAATTTTATTATGCTTTTACTAGAGAATTAATGCATTAATCCATAATATATATATGGTCCAATATCAGCCGCTATGTGGCATCCAACACACAAGCAGAGTCCTTCAATGCACAAGGACAGTGATCAATAATGAGGATATGTACAACAAGAATTTATCTTACAAGAGTGTTCAGAACTTCCCATATAAAAGAAAAGATATAATTATTAATAATTTTATTTTAAACCTAGTTTTTTTGGATTTTTGGACATGATTACATTTCTTAGTGCAAGTGATACAGAACTAAATTGATGAACTACTAATTAATTAGGAGGAATGTATTCAGACCACAGAATAAAAACTTTGCAAAGATATACAGCACTCAACCAACCTTTTTCCGCTCTTGCCGAATATTTTTTCGCTTACTTTGTTTCATATCCATCAAAAATTCATCGAAACTACCAAAGAGAAGAGTCTATAATCAAAACAAGATCAATATGAAGGTTAATAATCTTTCCATAAAGACCATAGACAAGAACAAAATATAGTACAGCGCATGCTTCTGATAGAGAATAAAATGTTAACCAGACAGGAGTCCGCATAGACCAAAATAATAAGAGATTGGTGCAATCATTCAACTTCCAAAATGATGAACTTCCTATTTGCTTAAGAAATTTCTGACATAAAAGATAAAGAATATGGTTTAAATTGCAAGAAAAGAAAAAATAAAAGACCAAAACTGTTGACTTATATAGAAAGCTTATATATTTAAAGAGTAAAATATATGCTGAAAACTTCCTTTTAGGGTAAAAAGATCTTTAAAACGCAAAAAATATGCCAGAGAAATTACAGATAAAATACAGATAAGAGGATCCAAAATACATCAGGGTTACATGGAATAACACATGAGGTCCTAAGCCTCAGTTTTGGTCCCCAGATTACATTAAGTATACTACTTTCGGAAATTCATATACTTTCAGTTTTCTAATTAGGTTCAAATTGTTATAAATAGAAAACAGTCAATAATTTTGATTACGTTATATTGCAGAAAATGCAAGTATTAATTTGATTTTTCTAACATTAGCTGATTTTATTCTTAACGGAAGATAGCAGACTAATTTACAAGATGTACAACTTTTATACAAAACTGAAAGCAGGAAAGAACACAACTTCATACATACTCTATCTTCCGGGCACAAGCAACCATGCTTTGGCAGTTGTAGTGGCCAAGATCTATGTAGGAGACAACTGTTGATTACAAGCACTAAAAAAACTACAAAAAAGAGGAATGACATTTCACCTGAACTTGTAAAAATTCTTTTACGTTTGTAATTTCACATCTAAAAGAGGCTTTAGAGTATTTATTAGTATTTCTGATTTGGAAGTATTTTTGTTTCTCTTTTTTTTATTGTTTTTTGGGTCCTGAAAATGCAGTTATTATCCTGAAACTACTTGCTACACTGGATGAAAACTGAGGATATGCATGGCTCAGCTGCCATCATAATCCTTATAAGTCCATACCGGTTACCAATTCTTTTGAACTCTTAAATTTTCCAAAATTAAAGAAATAATGCAAATGATCTTGTGACTTTCAGCAATTGAACTACAAATATTAAATTAAAGATAAGATATTAAATAAGCTGTTATTGTATGAGCACAAATGCAATAGCAACTTGATTTGTGGTAGGCAAACTTCTGCTCATATGCTTGCGAGTTCTAGGAAAAACTTCCTCTCTAAAAAGATAGAAGAAAATGAGACCACTATCACTAAGAAATAAAGTTTTTTTTTTTGAAGGTAAGAAATAAAGTTTGGTAAATCGCTTTTGTTACCATTGGCTTCAAAAGTTTTGGTAGGATGTGATATAAGTTAAGAGGGCCTGAATTAATTTCATATTATTATAAAATGGCTTGAAGGTTGTATAGAATGTGACATAAAATTAATTTTTTATGTTGAAATTGCTGTAGGATGTGACACAATTTCTTATAATTATAAATTGATGATGGAAAAAAATTCCAAACCATGGAATATGTCCATGAATTGAATAGAAGTACCTGCCCTTTTCCAGAATTGAGAATACATAGATACAATATATATGTATATTTATACAGACAAATATATAGAGAGAGATTACTTTTATCATCTCATTGAAGATCCAAAATCTGCTAGGAAAACACTAGCTAAAGTCCTTCATGGATATAAATCTTACAAAAAACACTAGCTAACGGTGTATTCCTCCTTCCTCCCAATTCAGATACACCCCAAGGGCATTTATGGATCTAAATACTATGTTTTTGATGGCATCTATTATTCAAGAAAACCTGTTATCATGTAAGGATACTAATACACATAGGGTGCATGATAGTAAAAGAGATGTACATCAGAATCAATTAGCAAAACTAAAGGTGATGATCACACAAACCACATGAGAAACAAAAAAAAAAAATTCAATCTAGTACTACTACTTTCTTTTTCTTTCATAGTAACAATCTATTTGCTATAAAAAAAAACAATCTATTACTATCAAGATGGAATCAGTGCGAATATATTATACACATATATATATATATATATATGCACACACACACACACACCACACGAGAAACAAACAAACAAATTCAATCTATTAAGATCAAGGAGAATGGCCAGCTGATAGTTTGTGCTACTTACTTTTTATAGTTACGATTCTTCCAGTGATATTGCATTCCAATTCTCTGCAGAAATCCAAAGTTTTTCATTTGTTGCCATTCGTTTTCAGATGGAAATGTCACATGCAAAGATGAAACCTGGAACTGTCAAGAAATAATTATAATAATAAATGCTTGATCAAATGAACAGAAAAAAATTGAACAAAGCACATACTATTTTTTAACAGTTTTCTTTAACAGTGCCAATATTCAACAAAATAATTTTTTTAAAAAGTGTTCGTTACAACAAATTAAAGCCATTTTTCATGTTTTATTCATAAAGTTTTCATTCATGAAAAATTCATCCAGAACATGAAAGAAATGACACCTAAAAATACCAAACCACTCGATAACATAACTCTATCATCTAATGAATATCTATTTGCTATAGTTTGCATTGAAGAGGAAACCTTAGATCAGTTAGATGTTTTCCAAGTAAGAGGACTACGTCATTAATGAAGATACTCTTAACTAATCTTAATATCAACAAGGCTATTAAAGATAATCCCCGTGTAGGCAATAAAGCAAATAAGTGAACAAACAAGATAAAAAAATAGGACATACTATGTACACTATTCAGTAGAATCTCCTAATTTTTTGAAAGATGGAATTTCCAAATTCTAAATAATATTTATAATTAATGAATTGACAGATTAAAAAAAACAGCAAACACGTATAACATATCAGTATAACTAACTTCTTTGTCTAACATCATATTTTATTCTATGTACCATTTTTGCGAGGACCTTCAGCGCCTGGATCAAAATGCTAAATATTTGATCCTTATGACATGAATTGCGGACTAAAATTCTTTGACCTGTAACTGGAGTAAAGGGAACACAGCATTGTAGCTTTGGGTAGTACTGGACACCATAGCTATAGTAAGCATCGGCCCATGCATGGTCAAAAACAAACTCTCCATATGAATGGCTAAAAATAAAAAAAAAATAGCTGAGTTTTTAAGACGCGGGAGTTTTGATCAAAACTGAAAAAATAGCTGAGTTTCTGATTGGTCTTAAATAAATAAAAATTAATACCTAAATAAAAATAAAAATAGTACTCGAATCGGTGCCTCGGCCGATCGGTTGGTGCGGTCATCCGTCATCCTAAACAAGCTTTCCTCTAAAACCAATACCCGGGTACTCACATCGCAGTCGCACACTCGCGCCATCAGGCTAGAGTTCAGCCAATCTGCCTCTCGCCGACAGCTGTCACGTCCCCTCTCTCGCGTCGGTCGACTAAAGGCCTTAGGCTTGCCTCGCTCGCCGTTAACCCGGAGAGCGAAGTGTGAACAGGTTTATAGTTCCAATCTCCTTTCGATCTCTCGGCCGTGGAGGATCAGTCGTCGGCAGCAGCTTTGTTTTGCGTCCAACTCGGGTTGTACAGTTCAATCACTTCCATTGAATGTGGTCGCCTGCAGCCTCCGTTTCTTTGATCAAACATAGATCTGGAGGTGAGGGTAGGTATACTTGAATTTTTCTATTTATATCTCTTTTGTTGACGCTACTTGGTGTATAGTTTTCATTTGAATCAAAATATTATTCTAATTTTGTATGGCTGGTCTTGTCATATTTGGGCTATTGGATGTGTCAGAACTGCTTGTTTGGTTGTTCCTAACTATGTGCATCATCATGCTTTTCATTGCTCTTCTGTTCATGATCTTGCTAATATGGTTGCAATTGTTATCATATTGTCTCGTACATATACAACTGAGTTTGTTGTTTTCTTTAATCTTCTTTAGAAATAGTGCAGTGGACTATTAGGTTTTGTCATAACATATTCTTGCACATCATTGATCATGTGAAATCAATTAGTTTAATGATGGAATGGTGTTGTTAATAAATTAAAAGTTATCTTTGTTGAGGTGATTAATATAACTGAAAGTTAGTAGAAGTAAGCTTAATCAAAACTTTGATTTGTCAACAATTTGCATATAGAATACCCAGATGTGAGAGGGAGAAGGCAAGGTGGGTGCATTTTAGATGATGTTCTGGGATGCTGAATTATTTCAAATTACAAATTCTGGGATGTTGAATTGAAATTTGTTCAATAATTGGAACTGCTCTGCTGATGAAATCTGTCTTCCTGAGCATAACCCAGCGTCTTCGTCGGCGAAAGGAGTTTGCTTAACATCATTTAAAACCCTGCTGAGTGGCATTAGATTGCGAGTTTAATGACTGAACAAGTCATCTGACTTTCAAAAAAAAAAGAACACAAGTTATCTGTTAGTACATGAAGACAAGCATTTCATGGAATGAAGAACTTTTGAAGAACAAGAAATTACATAAACTTATTGACATTTAAATATTCACTTCTGTGTGTTTCACATCAAATACTTCAGAGATTTCCTTTTTCGTGGTATTAATGAAATATTAGAAGTAGCTGTTCTAACCGCATGTTCCTGATCTTAAATCTAATTTTTTGTTCAATTTATAGCTTACTGCTGAAGTTCAACTCCTTTTGCAGATTCATCGATGATAACAAAGGTTTTGTTCTCGGAAATGATGGGGTCTTGCTTCGATATCTTGGATGAAACAAAAGAGTGCAATCTCCAACTTTCGCAAAACTCAACGCTTCAACGAAACTTCTATTCTCTTGTGAGAACTGGAGTTGATATTATCATTAAATTGCATTATGAATGGAAAGCATGCATAAGATTCTATGTAGTCAAGCTATGTTGCTACACAAGACAAAGCATTACTCACTCTCTGAGAACAAATCTGTAAATTTGCAGAATATTATTCTGTCTTTAGGCAATAATTGAAGGGTCTTTCGTTCAACATTATCGTAGTATTATATCATATAATCTAAATAATATGAAATCTAAATCTCATTTTTTAATTAATAATTTTATAAAAAATTATTTATAAATATTATTATACTAAATAATTATTTTCTCTACATAACATTAAATCAAACGGTCCTGAGAACTATCATAATTTTTAATGTTGTATGTTTATGCCGCAGTTATTGGCTTTTAAGCAAGATGTAACAAAAATAAGAGAATGTGTGGTTTAACGTTAATGTTATATTCTGTTATGTTTTTTGAAAAAAAATTGAATTTTTGGTATATTGATTTGTTTAAATAATATTATAAAAAATATAAAATTATTGTTCTAAAATGTTGTAGATAAATTAGTTTATATTAATATTCTATATAATGATATCACATCAAATAAATAATAATTTAAAGATGATATTTCAGAATTTAAGAATGTAAAATTAACAGACCTCTCTCTCTATATATATATATTCAGAATGAGCAGAGTTGGGGCAGAAAATAAGAGAAACAAGGAACTACAGGACGGCGAACAAATGGAATCAACGGCAGAGAGCAAACATCAGCTTCAAGTCCGGCGAGAACCCCCTCATAAGGAACCAGATCGTTCGCGGCCTCATCCTGATCGCTGGCAGCCGCCTCTTCATCTTGTCCATGGAAGTAGGCCTCCTTCATCCTGAAGAAAACCTTGCAGGTCAGCAGGCTGTCGGAGCCAGCCTGGTGGTTCTTCCCAGCGCCACGCTTCACCCCCAGCTGAGCTGCCACCCGCTCCAAACCCCCGTGGAGGCCATGGCAGCCCCTCATCAAACAATTTATGTCATAAATCTTTCTCCCAAACCATCCTCTGGCTAAACCAAAGAAATCCCCAAGCGTCGCCAGCAAACTCGCCGGCGCCCCCACGGCGTCGTCATCCTCATCACCATCTTTATCAGGAACCCAAAGTCATATCCCCCCTGAAAAGCAACCCACGTCGCAGACACTCCGCTGCCGACGAGCCCAACGACGCATAGCAGCCGCGCCAGCCAAGTCGACGGCACCCCTTCTCGCCGGAGGCGGTCGAAGTCCATGCCGGAGGACTCGAGAAGGGCGATTGATTCCGGAGCGTGAGGATGGCGGCGGGGATCGAAATCGCAGAGATCGAACTCCCAGGTGAAGCATTCGGCGCCGCCAGTGCAGGTGTCGGCGAGGGTGAGGTCGGCTTGGATGGGGCGGAGATCGTCGACGTTGGCGCGGATCAGAGCGTAGCGCTCCGCCGGCGAGAGGGCGGCTCCGACAGCTTGCTGACCTGCAAGGTTTTCTTCGGGATGAAGGAGGTCTACTTCCATGGACGGGATGAAGAGGTGGCTGCCAGCGATCAGGATGAGGCCGCGAACGATCTGATTCCTTATGAGGGGTTCTCGCCGGACTTGAAGCTGATGTTTGCTCTCTGCCGTTGATTCCATTTGTTCGCCGTCCCTGTAGTTCCTTGTTTCTCTTATGTTTGCCCCAACTCTGCTCATTTGTAAAGGAAGCAATAAAATCAAGCATCTTATTAGTAGGTCCTAAAGACACAATAACAACAACTAAGGCTTAATTCTACTAGGTAGAGTACGCCCTAAAGGCACACAACATAAAAAAATATCATACAAACCCGAGTTGGATGCAAAACAGAGCTGCTGCCGGCGACTAATCCTCCACGGCCAAGGGATCGAAAGGAGATCTGAACTATAAACCTGTTCACACTTCGCTCTCCGGATTAACGGCGAGCGCGACAAGCCTGAGGCCTTTTGTCGACCGACGCGAGAGAGGGGACGTGACAGCTATCGACGAAAGGTAGATTGGCTGAACTCTAGCCTGATGGTGCGAGTGTGTGACTGCGATGTGAGTACCTTGGTATTTTTTTTTTGAGGAAAGAGATTGTTTAGGATGACGGATGACCACACAACCGGTCGGCCGAGGCACCGATTTGAGTACTATTTTTATTTTTATTTAGGTGTTAATTTTTAAAATTTTTAAAATTGTTAAATTTATTAAATCAGGTACGGGGCAGAGCGGGTTTAGATGATTCATACCCGAACCCGCCCCATTTCATAACAGGACGGGGTGAGGCGGGAGTTGCGGGTAAAATTTGAGTACCCATACCCGTCTCATTAGGGGCGGATCAGGACGAATTAATCGGGTACGGGTACAAATTGTCACCCCTACAATTATGTGGCATTTAGTTGAATGATTGACTTTTAAATAATAGAAAAAAATACTTTATTTTATAAATTTAATTAAAAAAAATTACCCTAATATTCTTAAATATATAAGATATAAAATAAATTTAATTTTAATATTCATATTTATGTTGAATGTGAAATAAAATTTATTTTTATAGCTGAAATTTGTGTTGGACCAAAAAAATAATGTGAACAAAACTAAGTCTTAAAGAGTATTATTTACTAAGCGACAAATTGCGTGAATATTTTCTATAAAGGGTGAGTTATAACAATGATTCTGCGTTACTAAAATAATTAAATTTATTATTAATTAAACTCATTTAAAAGTAATTTATACTTTAATTAACTAGATTATAATATATTTTAGTTTTAAAATAAGTTAGAATGAAATAAGACTAAAAAGATCTAAAATATATGAAAAAAAATTCAAATATAGAGAACAAAAATTAGAATTCAAAGTAAAAAAATGCAGAGAGATTTAAGTTATAATTATCTACCGAACATAGCACTCTTTCCTCGCTTCCTACTTAGTCTCTCTCTAATTAACTAACATATGGCCATTACATTTATAATTAAATTAAAAAAATGTAAATAGCAAAACTGAAAAATTTTATTTTAATAGGCTTAAGCACAATTCTTAATAAGATGAGATTGTAACAATGGGCATACAAAATAAAAAAAAATAAAAACAATGGGCATACAAAAATAACAGTTCCTTGTGTTCTCAGCAGCAAACATTACTGAACTGCATGATTATTAATTAACACAACACACAGCATACACAATGCTTCACTAATTCACTGCCATAAAACAATTCAGCAGCATTAAAATGATTACAGTAAATTAAATAGATACATGCAGGAGTGGTGCAGTACAATTTGTGATAACAATATATGGTTTCTATAAAGAATATGCGGCTATGCTTGAGCATTAATGAAGTTAAAGGCAAGCATATTTAGTGATGGAAATTTCTACATACAAATCAGTTCATCTCCACCTTTCATATGCCCCCTTTTATTTACATACTAATTCGAAAGATCGACTTACTCTAATCGATGACGTCCTTGAAGGGTCCAGAATCTTGGAGCAGCTTCATAGCTTGTTTGACATGGAGGAAAGCACCATGGCAACGTCCACAGTGGGACCAGTCATGAGGACTACGTATCGTCGATGAGAGTAGTTTAGGCTGAGCAAACAAGCAACTTAATATCGACGATTGAAACAAGGAAGCAGTTTTCAAGATGACCTCCGCTTGAAATAATTTTACATTTCAAGTGGGAACATGAGTTAACAAATGGCATCTTAAAATGTACATACATTACATACTTTATATCTAGCATTTCAAGAAAATTCCAGACTCTCTATATATGCCTATTGAGTCAATTTTAAGCTAAATAAATTCAAATATTAGTAAAGTACAAGGAAATCAAATAAATTTCAAGAGATCATCAAGCTTCAAGATTCAAATGTCAAGCACATCCTATCTCAAGATTCTCGGTAATGATCAAACAAAAATCATGCGGGAGGGACATTCTCTTCTCCCATATTACATCTTGACCTATGGTAAAGGAAGCAATAAAATCAAGCACCCTATTAGTAGGTCTATACACATGAGTAACTATATTGGCCCTAAAGGCACAACAACAACAACAACAACAACATCCAAGGCTTAATCCCACTAGGTAGGGTAGGCCCTAAAGGCAAACAACATAAAAAATATCATACAAAATAACTAAGATTAGAAGCTTCTCTTGCTGCCTAAAAATACTGGCAATGATTACGGATGAATCTCTCTCCAATCAAATGTTATCTGCAGTGTCTGTCCATGCTCTAGCGATTTTGACCTTCTACCGCGTGCCTGTAATCTCAGCAACTGATACCACCCCAGTGAAAAGACTTGTGTAATTGCAAGGATGCTGCTGTCATGATCTTTAATCACAGCGCCCACACTCACAAAACTATTCACTTTCACCATATCGTCAAAGTTTACCTTAATCCAACTAGGGGTGGAGGAACCTGGTGGGAGGAAGAGAGGTAACCCGAGAAACAAATACTCATGGGTTCTTAGTTTCCCAGGTTGGGAAGAGGTGATCCTGAGGTTTTTTATGAGAGAATGATAGTAGTTATTGTCTTTGCCGTCGAATGGGTTTAGCCATGCACCATCGCGGCTCTCCAAATAGGATAAAGGACTACTTGATCTTTGACGAGACTCCTTAGTACACTATGTTTTCATCCATTATGTTGGTTTTAGCGGAACATATTATAATGGCAAGGTCATTTTCTAGTTATGTTACTGTACCAACTTCATTTGAGCATACTTCATTTCTAGATTTCATTCTTTTATTCTAGTGGGGTAGATCTGAACAATAATTGACATTGTTTTTGTTTTTTGATTATTTTGTGACAAACAATATAATTCTTCCCACTCCAATTGGAAATTGTAGAGGTATGAATTCAAACCTAGAACTTGGTTCTAGCAAGCACCCTCCCTGTTGGGCTAGGAGAAGCTCCAAGAATGGCATATTGTATGTATAACTATTTCAATTACAATGGTAAAGCTTGCAAGTTGTTGATTGTCATTAAGGTAAAACCAATAACATTTTCCTTAGGCACTTGATTAGTTGAATCTGTCCCTTCCCTAGCGCACATCTTAAACCTTATTCTGTTATGTCTCCAAATGGATAAAGGGTAGATGTGGTTGAGCATTTTGAGAGGTCCTAATCACTTTGGAACCTTATACCTATTTTTGGTGTGATGTGATACCCTTCGACATATACACATGCAACTCTTGGACTCTGTGACTTGGCTCAAGCAAGGATACTTTGACTCCAAGGATGGTTTGTCGATGCTTATTGGCAAGCGCAATCTAAAGTTCATGGTGACCAAGCCAATAGCAGAGGAGCCTATACCAAACTATGACCTACCTCCACCCTTGGGCTACATGCCATTATTGAGCCATCAGTTCCTACTGAGTGCTCACCTAATTCTCTTAGAGAATCCCATTAGAGCTACCACTCATCGGATTTACCACTTCCATGTTCCGTTCATATGCATGACCATTGAACCCAAGGTTGATAGATCATCACCACAAGTTCCCCACATTGAGTTTATGATATCTTTGGAACTAGGCTTTTCCTGCACCCCGAGCCTTGATTTCTTTTGCCCAAGCATCCGCTCTTATTCAACCAGTTACGTTTGCGGAAATTAATTATGTTGTTCAATCTCTGGCTTCCAATCGTGCTCCTGGTGTTGATGGTAATACGGGCTCATTCGTTAAAGGTTATTGGCATATTACCCACAATGAATTTTGTGCTGCTATTTTGAATTTTTTTGAAACTAACTTTATGCCTCCTAAGTGAAAAGACACTCTTGTTGTTCTATTGCCCAAAGTTCAACATGCCCATCAGCCACATCATTTCCGCCCTATAAGACTACAATTTACAAAATTGTAGCTAAAATTTTGGTCAATCAAATGAAGGAGGTTCTCAATCCCCTCATCGCAAAGGAACAAGGTGCTTTTATTCCTGAACGTAATATTGCTGATAACTGCATTTTAGCTCAAGAAATGATGCATTGTTTACAAACTTCTGAATCAATCACTGGCCTAATGGCTTTAAAAATTGACATGGAACAAGCCTATGATTGTATGCGATGGGATTTCTTGCTTTCTATGTTCCAACTTTTTGGGTTTCCGAAAATCTGGATTAATTGGGTTATGGCTTGTGTCCAATGCCCACGTTTTGCTTTCATGTTCAATGGACATACATCACCTTGGATTACAGCTACTCGTGGATTCCGCCAAGGGTGTCCTTTATCTCCGTATCTCTTTATTCTATGTTCTGAACTTTTGTCTTTGCTTATTCAAGATGCTGTGGCCTCCAATGCTCTCCTTGGTATTCGCATTTCTTCCAATGGACCGTTATTATCACATTTATTATTTGCTGATGATACTGTTATTTTTGCTCCTGCAACCCATAAGGCTGCTACTCTGATAAAACACATTCTGCACCTTTATTGTGAAGTTTCAGGTCAGCACATTAATCAGGGAAAATCTGCCATTCTCTTCAGCAAGAAGACAAAACAATCCCGAAGGCGAATGCTAGTGAACAAATTGGGTTTTCACCAGCAATATCAAGGTAAATATTTGGGTATTCCACTCCTTTTCCGGAAACCTGTCAAGAATGATTTTGCCAGCATTATTTCAAAAGTTCGGTCTCAAATTTCTTTGTGGGGAGTTCGCATGTTATCCTTGGCTAGCCGTTTAACGCTTATTAACAGTGTTTTGTCTTCTATCCCTGTGTATGTTATTTCGCATACTTTTTTTGTGCCACGTTCAGTCCTTTGTGCTATTGAAAAAATTATTTGCCATTTTTTTATGGAATGGCAATCTCAATCATCATGGCTTGCATTATGTGAACTGGGAATCTATTGCTAAACCCAAATGCTCTGGAGGTTTGGGTATCCATCAATTCTCCACCTGGAGTCAAGTTTTAATGGTGAAGCTTGCTGTGCAATTTTATACTAAAAACCAATCCCTTTGGGTTTCTTATTTTCATGCAAACTATGGCAATCATGATCCTATCTTTTCTTTCAAAAGAGGTGATTCATATATTTGGAAGATGATCTATCACTCAGGCGACCTGGCTTTACAAAACTTGAAAAGAAAGATAGGTAATGGTCTTTCTTGCTCAGTTTTACATGACCCTTGGATCAATAACATTCCAATTATTCGTTGGCCAACTTTTATTAACATTATGCGAGATCCACCTGATTATGTTTCTGAGTTTCTCCAGAATGGTGTTTGGAATGAGACAAAGTTATTGCAACATTTTGATGCAGCCCTTGTCAAAAGAATTACTTCCCTTCCCCGTTTACAAATTTCTGCATCAGATATTTGGGTTTGGCAATCTACTGAAATAGAGAAAATCCCAATTTCAAAGGTTTACAAGGATTTGTTTTCAGTTTCGGGATGCTCTACAGCATGGGTTTGGAAGCTGAGTACTCAACCCAGATTTCAAATTTTTCTTTGGCGTGTTTGTTTGGACTCTCTCCCAACATTTGCTTGGCTCGTTTCCAAAGGCTTTCGGTGATTCAAAACTGCCCGTGGGGCTGTAATGAACCTGAGAACTTAAGCCATATTTTCTGCAGCTGCCCATTTGCTAAAAATGTTTTTGCTTACCTTGGCATTATTTTAAATCATCTTTCTTCACAGGTTTTATCTATCAATCTAGCATAATTGCCAGCAAACATTCATGATCTTCTTCAACTTATGGCCACTTCTATAGCACGCAATCGTCATTGCCTTATTACAAGTTGTTTGGCTGCAGCCCTTTATTTTATTTGGCAGGCTCGCAACAGCAAGGTTCATGGCCAACCTTTTCACTCCCCTAGAGTTATTGCTATCCAATCTTTCTACCAGCACACATCTAGAAATTTTCAGAGTTCTGAGAACTGAGTTTCCACCAGCCTCATAGGCTGCTTTCACCCACTCTCTTCTTGGCAACCCCCACCTCAGAGCTGGTTGAAAATTAATTTTGATGGTGCTATTAGAAAAGAAGGAGGTGCTATAGGAGCACTTATCCGCAACTCTGAAGGACAACTTCTTAGAGCCAAAGGACGTTCCCTATTGACTCAGGTTGTTGATATTGCAGCATTGCATGCTGCTTTTTTAGCTGCAGACTTGGTTAAACCATGGATTGGTAAATTTCAAGGAGTTTGGTTTGAAGGCGATTCAGAACACACTATCCATCAACTCCAATCAGCTGTCCAGCGTTCACAGCATGCCAGCACAATTGATTTTCAAGATTTCCTCTCTGTTTTGTTTTCATTTCAGCATTACAAAATATCTCATGTATATAGACAAGCCAATATGGCTGCACACTATGTTGCTTCTTCTTCTTTTGCTTTTGATTTTTGCTGGGAACAGGATATGTCCCTCCCACCTACTTTTGGTGCAATCCTCCTTAAGGATTGCATATTTTGTACTTAATGTTTTCTTTCTGTTTTAATATATAATCATAGGCTACGACCACTTTCAAGGAACTAGGCTTTTCCATGGGTTCTGTTACTATCTCGACACCTCCACCTCAATACATATAGGTTGCTTGGCCTCCCCCATAAATCACTTTATTAGGGCTTTGCACTCCCCTGTTGCTATGTTATTCATGAGCTAATTTGACATAGACAATAAATGATGTACACATATTTTGGGGCACTTTGACTCCACTGCTATCACAAATACTGCTTCGTGAGCATCCATGCGTGCTATCACCACTGCTACGACATGAAGTAGATGTTGAGAGCAACATTTTTCTAATCGCATGGAGGATTCATTTTCTTTATAAAATTTGAATTATAAAGCGGAAATATTTTTAAAACAAAGTAGAGTTGATTTGAACTCTCAATACTCTAAAGATATATATCCAAGCCATTAATCTATTAGGCTAAATTATTCATCATATTTGTATAAAAATTATTTTTTATATCTAATATTTACGTAATATTATTTTTTATTTAAATTGAGCCGATCTGAGACAGCTCAATCCGATCTCGTGCTTGCTCGAACTCGACTAAAAAAAAATCCTCACGAAAGAATTAGCTCATTGCTCCGCTCAAGAAGTTTGATTAGAATTTTCATTCGAACTAAAAATGAAGTGAATTTTGTTCTTCCAGCTAAACTCTCACCATCCAGTTCGGTGACGATTCAAAATTCAGAATTTAAACTGCGGAGTTCCTCTCAAAATATGGAAACTTTCACTCACTAGCCGTTGGCATCCCGCCTTTTTGCCACCGTGCAGAACAGGGGAAGCATTATTATGTAGAGCGACTTCTTCTCTCCGATCAGCAACCATGTTCCTCCGGCGGGTGACCCGGCGCAACTTCCTCCGTGAGCTCCATCTCATCTCGTCTGTCCTTCGGCGGTTGGTTTCTCCGGTCATCTTCCTCGACACAGAGTTCCCCGGCACCATCCATCGCCCGACGAAGCACCACGCGGCCCTCTCGCCGGCGGAGCGCTACGCTCTGATCCTCGCCAACGTCGACGATCTCCGCCCCATCCAAGTCGGCCTCACCCTCTCCGACTCCTGCACCGGCGGCGTCGATTATTTCACCTGGGAGTTCGATCTCTGCGATTTCGACCCCCGCCGTCATCCCCACGCTCCGGAATCAATCGCCCTTCTCGAGTCCTCCGGCATGGACTTTGACCGCCTCCGACGAGAAGGGGTGCCGTCCACTTGGCTGGCGCGGCTGCTATTCGACGTTGGGCTCATCGGCGGCGGACTGTCTGCGACGTGGGTTGCTTTTCAGGGAGGATACGACTTTGGGTTTCTGATGAAGATGGTGACGAGGGTGACGACGCCACCGTGGGGTCCGCCGGCGAGTTTGCCGGCAACGCTTGCGGATTTCTTGGGTTTAGCCAGGGGATGGTTCGGGAGTAAGATCTATGACGTAAAGTGTTTGATGAGGGGCTGCCATGGCCTCTACGGGGGTTTGGAGCGGGTGGCTGCGCAGCTGGGGGTGGAACGTACTGCCGGAAAGAACCACCAGGCTGGCTCTGATAGCCTGCTGACCTGCAAGATTTTCTTCAGGATGAAGGAGATCTACTTCCATGGCCGAGATGACAAGGCGGCTGCCAGCGATCAGGATAAGGCTGCCGGCGATCTGGTTTCTTACGAGGGGGTTCTCGCCGGACTTGAAACTGATGTTTGTTCTCCGCCATTGATTCAATTTGTTCACCGTCGTCCTGCAGTTCCAGGTTTTTCTTATGTTCTGCCCCATATTTGCTCATTTTGATTAAATTTGAGCATATACATATATGTATAGTACATAGAGAGAGAGAAAGGGAGAGAGGTTTATCTGTTAATTTCTACATTCTTAAATGAACTATGTTTGTATCATGATGCTGCAGTAGTTGGGCTGTAACCATACGCTGTGTTGATATCACTTCAGGAAATACATTACGATACTATTAGATTTCACAATCTTAAATTTCTTTCTGAATTAGTCCTTTTTCTCTTGATTTTAAGCACTAAAACCTCTCCAAATTTCACAAATCATAAACCTAAATTGGTTGATTGTGTTTACGAGGTTTTGAATGATCTTTGGATTATATTAAGACGTAATTTGATGGTGCAAATGTAATGTATTTGAAAGTCTGCAGAGAAACAGGGATGGGAAGCAGAGTGATTATTTGGCAAATATACGAAGAAAAACATTTCACTTTAATTACTTGTTGCTCAAAGCCAATAACTTCGTCAAAGAAATACAGCATGAAAATTACAACAAATTTCAGGTATTCCTAAAAGATATAACAAAATTAATGCTGTAATCCCAGCCCTCGCTCTGTCTCTCTAACTGGCTTCAGATGTTCTTAATAGTGTTCGCCAATGAGGAAGAAGCTATTTATTTTATGCTATATGGAGAAAGGATTGAGTATTGCTATTACATTTACGAGAAGTCAAAGTGATTCAAATCTATGTAAACCTTCAGAATTTTGTCATCTTTTGTAGCCTTTTATGTACTGCAACAAGGAATGTAGTGATTCCATATTGGATGTGAAACTATTAACTGTAGAGGCACATGCTATATACATCATAGATATCTCAAGGATAAATAATGAAAATATTTGTTGGTACAGTTTTTTGTGCAGTAAATTTTCATTTTGAAGATGTATGAAATTAAATCATTTGTGTTAGATGCAGTGTTCGTTTCAATATTATTGTTGTGTTTATATTATTAAAAAAATTAATTGTTTAGTTTGATATATAACATTATAAAAAATTATAAAATTATTATTCTAAAATGATCTAATAATTGAGAGAAGTGGTAGTTTAATTTTCTCTTATTATTTTTTAAATATAATAAAATTTAAGTAAACATTCTCTTGAACAAATTGCACCCATGATTTTTACTTGATCCATTTAACTTCTTGAGCGGAGCAACGAGCTAATTCTTTCATGAGGATTTTTTTGAGCCGAGTTCAAGCAAGCACGAGATCGGATTGAACTGTCTCTCAGATCGGTTCAATTTAAATAAAAAATAATATTATGTAATGATTAGATATAAAAAATAAATTTCATACAAATAAGATGAATAATTTAGCGTATGGCTTGAATATATAAATATTAGTACGATAAAAAAAAATTTACATATATCATCTTTAAATTATTATTTATTTGATGTGATATCATTATATAGAATATTAATGTAAACTAATTAATCTAAATCATTTTAGAAGAATAATTTTATATTATTTATAATACTTTTTAAACAAATCACTATACCAAAAATTCAAAAAAAAAAAATTCAAAAAACATAACAGAATAAAACATTAACGTTAAACCACACATCCCCTTATTTTTGTTACTTCTTGCTTAAAAGCCAATAACTGCGGCATAAACATACAGCATTAAAAATTACAATAGCTCTCAGGAGCGTTTGATTTAATGTTATGTAGAGAAAGTAATTATTTAGTATAATAATACCTATAAATAATTTTTTATAAAATTATTAATTAAAAAATGAGATTTAGATGTGATGTCATTTAGATTACATAATATAATACTACAATAATGTTGAACCAAAGACCCTTCAATTATTGCTCAAAGACAGAATAATATTCTACAAATTTATAGATTTGTTCCCAGAAAGTGAGTAATGCTTTGTCTTGTGTAGCAACATAGCTTGACTACATAGAATCTTATGCATGCTTTCCATTCATAATGCAATTTAATGATAATGTCAACTTCAGTTCTCACAAGAGAATAGAAGTTTTGTTTAAGCGTCGAGTTTTGCGAAAGTTGGAGATTGCACTCTTTTGTTTCATCCAAGATATCGAAGCAAGACCCCATCATTTCCGAGAACAAAACCTTTGTTATCATCGATGAATCTGCAAAAGGAGTTGAACTTCAGCAGTAAGCAATAAATTGAACAAAAAATTAGATTTAAGATCAGGAACATGCGGTTAGAAGAACTACTTCTAATATTTCATTAATACCACGAAAAAGGAAATCTCTGAAGTATTTGATGTGAAACACACAGAAGTGAATATTTAAATGTCAATAAGTTTATGTAATTTCTTGTTCTTCAAAAGTTCTTCATTCCATGAAATGCTTGTCTTTATGTACTAACAGATAACTTCAGTCATTAAACTCGCAATCCAATGCCACTCAGCAGGGTTTTAAATGATGTTGAGCAAACTCCTTTCGCTGATGAAAACGCTGGGTTATGCTCAGGAAGACAGATTTCATCAGCAGAGCAATTCCAATTACTGAACAAATTTCAATTCAGCATACCAGAATTTGCAATTTTAAACAATTCAGCATCCCAGAACATCATCTAAAATGCGCGCATCTTGCCTTCATACTCACCACATGGCCCACATCCCACTCAAGGCTCAAGCCATCATTCGCCATCTCTCCCGCACCTCGGGCTGTGTTGGCATGGCTCCTCAGATCCATCACACATGGATTTCTCATGTCAACCTGCTCAACTACACCTACAGCATTGGTCCTTCAGCAACCTCAGTTTAACAATGCTAGCTCTCTCTTTAACAACCTCAGTTTTTTCAGCATTGTCATCTTGGTAAACTCCTACAATGCGCTCCTTTCCCAACTCCCAATTGATGTCATGCTGAAATAAACATACACTCCATAAGGTGAAGAGCTTGAGATTTAAGCCTCGCTTAGTTCAACATATTTTTTTAGTCTAATACAAATCTAAACTGTAAAAACCAACTTTATTTCACATCTAGCACAAATATGAATATTAGAAATAACTTTATTTCATATCTTATATATTTTTCAAAACTAAAATAAATATCTTTTCTATTAAACTTAAAAAATAAAATTTTTTTCTTGTAAAAAAAAAACTCGAACCAAACAAGATAAAGATGCAAAACTTAGGGGAACTTGACTATTTAATTATCTTCTTCTGAACATCAACCCAGGCCTATACATTATTCACAAAAGGAAGCAAAATGTCAAGCACATCCTATCTCAAGGTTCTCGGTAATGATCAAACAAAAATCATGCGAGAGGGACATTCTCTTCTCCCATATTACATCTTGACCTATGGTAAAGGAAACAATAAAATCAAGCACCTTATTAGTAGGTCTATACACATGAGTAACTATATTGGCCCTAAAGGCATAACAACAACAATAACAACAACAACAACAACTACACAAATCCCATATTGACAAAATATGAGAGAGATGTTGGATATGTTAACACACCTTAAGCAACATAAGCGCATTTTAAAACTGTATTTTAAAGCTGTAAAGCTCCTAAAAACAAATAACATCTATAGTAAGTTGGACTATTATAAAATATTTCATATTTGTTTATCCAAAGCTCTTTTATTGTCCATTTAGAAACAAATCAAGTATTGTTTACCTTAACATCTGAGTATTCTATATGCATATTGTTGACAAATCAAAGTTTTGATTAAGCTTACTTCTACTAACTTTCAGTTATATTAATCATCTCAACAAAGACAGTTTTTAATTTATTAACACCACCATTCCACCATTAAACTAATTGATTTCACATGATCAATGATATGCAAGAATATGTTATGACAAAACCTAATAGTCCACTACACTATTTCTAAAGAAGATTCAAGAAAACAATAAACTCAGGTGTATATGTACGAGACAATATGATAACAATTGCAACCATATTAGCAGGATCATGAACAAAAGAGCAATGAAAAGCATGATGACGCACATAGTTAGGAACAACCAAACAAGTAGTTCTGACACATCCAATAGCCCAAATATGACAAGACCAGCCATACAAAATTAGAATGATATTTTGATTCAAATGAAAACTATACACCATAAACACCAAATCAGAACTGCATTACTGGATCGAAAAACGCAAGCAGCGTCAACAAAAGAGATATAAATAGAAAAATTCAAGTATACCTACCCTCACCTCCAGATTTATGTTTGATCAAAGAAACGGAGGCTGCAGGCGACCACATTCAATGGAAGTGATTGGACTGTAGAACCCGAATTGGACGCAAAACAGAGCTGCTGCCGGCGACTGATCCTCCACAGCCGAGGGATCGAAAGGAGATCGGAACTATAAACCTGTTCACACTTCGCTCTCCGGGTTAACGGCGAGCGAGGCAAGCCTGAGGCCTCTAGTCGACCGACGCGAGAGAGGGGACGTGACAGCTATCGGCAAGAGGTAGATTGGTTGAACTCTAGCCTGATGGTGCGAGTGTGCGACTGCGATGTGAGTACCCGGGTATTATTTTTAGAGGAAAGCGATAGTTTAGGATGACAGATGACTGCACCAACCGGTCGGTCGAGGCACCAATTCGAGTACTATTTTTATTTTTTATTTAGGTATTAATTTTTAAAATTTTTAAAATTTTTAAATTTATTAAATCAGGTACAGGGCAGAGCAAGTCTAGATGATTCATACCCGAACCCGCCCCATTTCATAACGGGACGGGGCTGGGCTGGTGTTGCGGGTAAAATTTGAATACCCATACCCGTCTCATTAGGGGCGGATCAGGACGAATTAATCGGGTACGGGTACAAATTGTCACCCCTACAATTATGCGGCATTTAGTTAAATGATTGACTTTTAAATAATAGGAAAAAATACTTTATTTTATAAATTTAATAGAAAAAAATTACCCTAATATTCTTAAATATATAAGATATAAAATAAAATTAATTCTAATATTCAGATTTATGTTGAATGTGAAATAAAATTTATTTTTATAGCTGAAATTTATGTTGGACCAAAAAAATAATGTGAACCAAACTAAGTTTTAAAGAGTATTATTTACAAAGCAACAAATTGCGTGAATAATTTTTATAAAGGGTGAGTTATAACAATGATTCTGCGTTACTAAAATAATTAAATTTATTATTAATTAAACTCATTTAAAAGTATTTTATACTTTAATTAACTAGATTATAATATATTTTAGTTTTAAAATAAGTTAGAATGAAATAAGACTAAAAAGATCTAAAATACATGAAAAAAATTCAAATATAGAGAACAAAAATTAGAATGCAAATTAAAAAAAAGCAGAGAGATTTAAGTTATAATTATCTACCAAACATAGCACTGTTTCCTCACTTCCTACTTATTCTCTCTCTAATTAACTAACATATGGCCACTACATTTATAATTAAATTAAAAAAATGTAAATAGCAAAACTGAAAAGTTTTATTTTAATAGGCTTAAGCACAATTCTTAATAAGATGAAATTCTAACAATGGGCATACAAAAAAAAAAAAAAACAATACGCATACAAAAATAACAGTTCTCTGTGTTTTCAGCAGCAAACATTACTGAACTGTATGATTATTAATCAACACAACACACAACATACACAATGCTTCACTAATTCACTGCCATAAAACAGTTCAGCGGCATTAAAATGATTACAGTAAATTAAGTAGATACATGCAGGAGTAGCGCAGCACAATTTGTGATAACAATATATGGTTTCTATAAAGAATATACGGCTAAGCTTGTGCATTAATGAAGTTAAAGGCAAGCATATTTAGTGATGGAAATTTCTACATACAAATCAGTTCATCTCCACCTTGCATAAGCCCCCTTTTATTTACATACTAATTCGGAAGATCGACTTACTTTAATCGATGCCGTCCTTGAAGGGTCCAGAATCTTGGAGCAGCTTCATAACATGTTTGACCTGGAGGAAAGCACCATGGCAACGTCCACAGTGGAACCAGTCATGAGGACTATGTATCGTCGATGAGAGTAGTTTAGGTTGAGCAAACAAGCAACTTAATATCGACGATTGAAACAAGGAAGCAGTTTTCAAGACGGCCTCCGCTTGAAATAATTTTACATTTCAAGTGGGAACACGAGTTAACAAACGTTGCATCTTAAAATGTAGATACATTACATACTTTATATCTAGCATTTCAGGAAAATTCCAGACTGTCTCTGTATATTCCTATTGAGTCAATTTTAAGCTAAATAAATTCAAATATTAGTAAAGTACAAGGAAATCAAATTAATTTTAAATCAAATATATTTCAAGAGATCATCAAGCTTCAAGATTCAAATGTAATGATAGCTGGCTCTAAAAGAAACACACTGTAGAAGAAATTTGAAATTAAGCTAATTGGGCATGCACGATGAAGACCAGAAAAATGTAAAATTATTGAAAAGGGGATGTTAAGAAAGAACCATCTATGCTTTAAGTAGAGTATTATGCAAAAACTAGAATTAATAGCAAATGCCACTCAAAATAGGACTAGTAGACTTGAAAGTTATTGCCAAATAATTGAATAAGAATATTGATGAAGACTATCATGAAAATTATTGAAAAGTTTAACTAGGTTGTTAACGATTCGATCTTAAGCTGATCAGTCTATGACATAAGATTGAATTGTAAGTTCTTAATTTGATCCAAGATTTGGACAAGAAGTTAACGTAAACTTGATCCGACTTACATTGGCTCATTGCTTATTGATTCAAAGTCAACCCAGTTTTCAATTAAAACCTTAAGTTACCATTTTTTGTTATCTCGGTCATTTTAAATCCTACTTATCTATCTTGATCTAATGGCTAGCAATAAAAATAAAAATAAAACAGATCTACAATCAGCAGCTGCAGGGTTTCAATAAAGGTCATGAGAGCAATTATAAGAAGACTACTGCTAGGCTATCATTCAAAAACCAATATACAGAGAATGCTTTTTATTATTATCTTTTTCAATCAATCGAATCTTAAGCAAGCTTGATCTGGTCCTATATTCTCGAGCTTCGATTGATCAAAATCCCAAGCCATAAAATTGATTCATTAATTAGCTAGCTTAGTCAACCTAGATTCAATCCAAAGTTCAATTCTACTTCAGATCAATCTTCAAGTGAAATTAACAACCCCAGCTTTAAACATGTCAGTATTGGCTTATATGTTTCTAGCTCTTTTATTAGAATCAGATCTAGAAGGTAAAATAATTTAAATTTACTTGTAATGCAACTAATTATAGCACAATCACCAAATCATATGAAACGGCATGTAGACTGCTAGAACAAAGTTTATAGTTACCAAATCCGTTTTCTAATGAAAAATATCATGTTATGGAGAAGTCTAGTGTAAATCTGACATGTCCATACCTGATTTGTCTCATGAGAGAGAAACCCCTCTATGGCTTCTCTAAAGCCATCATCCACTATATAGTGGCAACTGTATGTTGTCACAGGTAGATAACCACGCTGTATCTTATGCTCGCCTTGTGCTCCTGCCTCAACCTTATTGAGAGACAACTCAATTGCAGCTTCAATTGCCTACATAAGGATATATATATATATATATTGTATATTAGTGAGACGTTTTATTTCACAATAACAGAAAAATAAACTTTAATTTCAAAGAAGTTCAAGTTAGCAACATATAATTCTCTTCTCCACTCAGTTCCATTCAAAGCACTGCTCCCCGTAAATACAGATGAGTTAAGGTTTATTCTTATGGTCATTTCCCAAGTCACATTTGCTCCTTCCCAATAAAATCATTTCTACAGCCACTGTACTTCTAATATAGGTGACACAGTGAGTTCCTGATAAAATCATTTCTAACGCATCCACTTTAACGTGAGCACTTATCTAAGCATCTACATCTCTGTAATGCTAATTGGAAAAAGATTTGTCACTTAACCACACAATACTCACTCCCATATAACATATATATATATATATATATATTTATTTATATATATTTATATTTCTCATATAACAAAGTTGGTCGAATAGCAGTTTTAAAAAAAATTCTTACAGTTTGGTTGACATTTTTTTGTCATAAAG
>KZ451982.1:6121520-6146042 GCA_002786265.1 Apostasia shenzhenica
TTTCACTCAAAGAAGTTCCAACCTGCTCTCCCAAAATTTTGCTGGCTGCACAGAAAAAATTCTGCATTGCTGAATCCGACCTCCCCATTAGCCCCGTGACTGGCCAAGTGATCCTCCTCATTTGCATTTTCCGAGACAGCTGCAATGATCTCTCTCTCACCACTACTCCTAGAGGATCACCCAAGCAACCTTTGACCCATGTTGCTGGCTTCACAAAATGAATTTTGCAAACCTGATCCTGACCTCCTTCTGGAAGCCTTAATGAGCTTTCAAAAGGAAGTTTTTCTGACATTTCAAAAGAGGCTCACATAATGAGAGAAACCCCTCTATGGCTTCTCTAAAGCCATCATCCAATATATAGTGGCAACTGTATGTTGTCACAGGTAGATAACCACGCTGTATCTTATGCTCGCCTTGTGCTCCTGCCTCAACCTTACTGAGAGACAACTCAATTGCAGCTTCAATTGCCTACATAAGGATACATATATTGTATATTAGTGAGACATTTTATTTCACAATAACAGAAAAATAAACTTTAATTTCAAAGTAGTTCAAGTTAGCAACATATAATTCTCTTCTCCACCCAGTTCCATTCAAAGCACTGCTCCCCGTAAATACAGATGAGTTAAGGTTTATTCTTATGGCCATTTCCCAAGTCACATTTGCTCCTTCCCAATAAAATCATTTCCACAGCCACTGTTCTTCTAATATAGGTGACACAGTGAGTTCCTGATAAAATCATTTCTAACGTATCCACTTTAACATGAGCACTTACCTAAGCATCTACATCTCTGTAATGCTAATTGGAAAAAGATTTGTCACTTAACCACACAATACTCACTCCCATATAACATATATATATATATATATATATATATTTCTCATATAACAAAGTTGGTCGAATAGCAGTTTTAAAAAAAATTCTTACAGTTTGGTTGACATTTTTTTGTCATAAAGAACTATTGTTGCAATCCTCCATTTCAACAAATCTTCTCTCAATTCTGCTAATTACCATCCTTCAATATAATTCTGCTACCATGGATAATGAAAGTAAAGTACTTTAAGGTTTTGCAGCATACTTAATGTAGGATTTGTATACTATAATTTTTTGTTTAGCTAATGAATTAAAGGAATAAGTGGTGGTGGTACAGTGGACTCAACAAACAAATCTGTGTCCAATGCAACTTGCAACTTCAGTTGCTTTGTTGTTCAGCAGAAAAGCTGCATCAAAGTTTGCCGTAAATGTTTTAGAATATAAATTTCAAAAGAAAAAGTTTTTAGCATATAAAAACACATACTAGTAATTTCAAATGCTAAAGACACTCAAGCTCGACTATATGTGAATATAAATAACTATACCTGGTAATAGCAGGCCTCAAAATGCAGATTTGGAAAATATGCACGAGGCAAGCAACCCCACAAACGACCAAACAGAGTGTCACCCCCAATAAGATTAAGAGCTCCCGCAACAAGTTCTCGTCCTTCTTCAGCAACAATAAGTAGTACATGATCTCCCATCTTTGCTCCCATGTAATGGAAAAAATCCCTCGTAAGAAAGGCCCTACCCCATCTATACAGTAGGTGAAGTTGTTAACAGACTGGCCAATCAGCTTTTAATATTCCATACCAAAAACATGAATATACCAGATATAAGTCTCATTCTAAAGATAACCAGTACATGTATGGAAGTATGATTAAAGAAACATAAATACACATTACCATGCCATTGCAGAAGTCTTTTTCACAGAAGCACAGTACTAACCTTTGAAATCTAAAATAAAGATTAATATTTCCAGTGGTATACATACAGGAACTAATACATAAAAAATTAGCATTTTATAATTCTTTTGACGTAAAAAACTAATAGTTGACATAAATCAAGGAGTTTTTAGCCCATTCCATTTTAGAAGATAGGGGTAGTACTTGTTTATGGGAGTGATATTAATATTATAAATTAAAATTTTTATTATTACATTATGGACTTACAAAAGTGGGTGGATCTTAGTGCAACAACTAGATTTCTATATTCTGACCAAGAGACGCAAATGGGGTCCATAAAATAGTCCTCTTCTATTCATGATAAGCTAACATAAATTAGTACCATATGGAGTTCACAATGACGATATCTGCATTCATTAGGGGAATTCTTCTTTTTAGGACTAAACAAAACTTCATTTCTGTGAATAGTCAAAAATAAGTATTAAAGATATAAAATAGGAGTGCACTAAGGCTTTGGTCTCATGGAATAGTATGCACATTGAAATATGTAGTTCCATTCTTTACCGAGTCTTTTTTGTAACGAGAAAAGTCGTAGTCCAATCTTTAGCATGCATGTTAAAGATTCCATACATTTTCTAGCCTTTCTGTATAGAGATTAGAACTAAAGAAAAGCACAAAACAGGTACACTGAAAAAAGTACTGAAAGGGATTAAGAAAAAAAACATAAATGCATCCATGGAACTAAAAAGAGCCTACATAAGGAAAACACTCAAAACAAGGAACCCACAGCAAAAGTTAAAACTAGCCGCACTTATTATCAGTAGTGTTCCGGTAGAATTCATAGAAAGAGTCCCAATGCTTAGCCTGCAAAATACAAAAATTTAAAATTACTTTTAAGTATTTTATGCATGTGACATGAAATCAGCACTCTACTGACATGTTCACAGTTGATAGATCCACTTAGAAAATAAGCAAAAGGAAATTCTCATATTTCACTACCAATGACTAGTTTTCAAAGCGTAAAACAATGAGAAAAAAACTATGACCTACACCTAATAGTCAAGTATATTGAAAAACTAAACAGTAATTTAGTCAACAGAACCAACAAAGTAGATAGACAAATTAGGCCATAATCCAAGCCTAATTTAGATCAGACTGGATTCACCATATTAAGCATAATAGTTGGATGGTGAGAAAAAAAAGAATTTGTAATTAAAGATGACATTGCTGCCTCATGTCAGTTACCACAACATCTTGTGGAGCACAAATTGTCCAGAGCCAATTAGATGTACTTAATCTAAAGTAGGATTGATGTTAATTAACTTAAGTTTGAGAAACAGTTATGCAGTTCATTGTATTAATACGAGTCAAAAATATGAATTCGAGAATCTTGGCCCAAAGTTTGGGAAGTTTTAGGTCGTTGAGGAACCTTTGTAATGATACAATGCCTCCTCAGACAATAAGATACCAAACCTTTACAAGCAACCAAAGTACAATATGGATAACCCCATATAACCAAATTTTCACCATCTAAAATCCTGCAATACAATTATCAAAAAAAAAAATCCTGCAATACAATACAATACTACAACTTTATGCTTTAATTTCCATTATGGAGCATTCAGGGAAAGTAACTTACCTTTATTTCATCCCCACGAAGGCGCTTCATATTTAGATTTTGGGCAACTATCTGAAAAAACAACCGATAGAAAGAAAGCATATTTACTTGCAAAGCTATTCAAAAAAGTGCTCCCAAATACGCAACTATATTCCTTCATTTCATGAGCTATTACACCAGCAACAGAACAAATATATTTAGGCTCATTCAAGCTGGTGGATGGACCGTGTTGTTCAATTTCCAATAATATCTATACAAGATACGGATGGTATGATGCTTCAACACGCTACATAACACAGTGATTATGGATAGAACAAGTGCAGTTAAAAAAGGCAGTTCTTATGTCCCAAAGAAGTAAGTGCTGAAACAACTACGGTTTTCAGTACAGTTTAGTAATTCTCATGAATTTTTGATCAAGAAATATGCTTTTGGATTAAGATTCAAAGTAATAAGAAAATAGAAGTCATGTGATATGCATAAATATAAGCCACAGAGTGTGGAGAAGTTCAAGAAACAGAAATAAATAACCCTATAGAATTGTGCCCAATCCCAATAATTTCAGAGTTGTTTTAAGTTTCTGAAGCCCAGGGTCTGTTTCACCTATGTCCCAACCACGTTTCACAATAGGGCCCAGGTATAGCTTTGTTTTTCAATGAAACACTCCATGTTAACTATCAGTCAACAAACAGATCATTTTTGACTGAGAGCATCAAGTTTTAGCCATTACTAGACTAATGTGATGGAAACACAAAATATTTAGCTTGTTTTCGGTAAGGCTTAGCTATTCTCATGATGTTTTGATCCATAAATAAGCTTTTGGCAAACTAATATTCTACCGAACTTGGAGAAGTTCACAAAAGGTTTCAAAAGGTGACTCAACAGTAAAGAAAAAGGGATAAATAGCCCTACAAAATTTATTAATTTACATAAGAATGGATATGCCAAATCAATTACAAGTACAATAACCAATTCCTCAAAAGCCTGCTTCATCAAAGTCACAGCTTTGTTCACTCAGGCCCCAAGTACAGTTTTGGTTTTTAACGTAGTATTCCAGGCTCAATCAACAAATAGGTCTTTTTTAGAAGCATCATGTTATGAATTATGATCATTGCTAGGCTGCACGAGATGAAAACACAAAATATTTAGCATGTTTTCATTATTATACCCTTTTTTCCTAACTACAGAAAGATGGGAAGATCGATGAAGAACTAGCAAGTGTTGGGATAACCACACACGTGGAAGAGCTTGATAGAGACAATGTGGCCTTTGCCAGCGAACTTGGCCATGATTGTGTATACAGCATTCTCAGCCTGGTTGGAAATGATTGGCTCAGGAAAGAATAGATGCTTCAAGCAGCTTCTGCAGGCTGAGTAACTCCATGAACTTCATTAATAAATCCCTTCCTCAAAGTTCTTAGCCTCTGCACCCATTGCACCTATGAGGTAAACACCAATATTGTGAGCAACAGACTTGACGGTGGTCGTAAGCAAACCCTCCCACAGTGAAGTTTACTCTAAAGTCCAACCCACGACCCTCGATCCAATGTCCCCTTAGCTGACAGCACTCTGTCCCTTCCCTGCTCTAATCTCCCAATCCTTGGACTCCATCAATCTGAAAAACAAAAACCTCGACTTACCCCAAGGAATCACCTCTATTCTCAAAAAGATATTGCAATTTGTACATCTTTGTTCTATATTGCACAAGAAATATGAGAAAAATTTAGTGTTTTATTAGTTCGTAAAGGGATCAATTAATCATTATCATTAATTTGATTCATCAAGGCCATTTTACGTCATTTCCATACTCAGTAGACGCCAAAACATGATTTCCCAAACTTCCTACAAATGCATCACCAGAGGGGATGTGTGTGTGTGAGAGAGAGAGACAGAGATAGAGAGAGAAGAATCTATGTGACCTCACAACTGTAGAAACCTAAGCAAAATGATTTAAGATCCACTTGAAAAGACCCTCAACCTCCTGGACAAAAAGAGAACACTAGAATTTTACTTTTCCCATTTATGATATTTGCTTAATTCTCTGATTCAACGCATGACAAGATATACATGCTCTAGAGATTCACGAGTTCAGTCCTCCAATTACATGGCAATAGAATTCATTTTTGTTATTTACTAATCCTGAATTAGAATTAAGTTAAAATTCAACTTGCAGTTATTTAAGCAAGCCTACAGTGATGAGTAACAAGAGAGATAATTTCAAAGGTTGGAGGGGCAAAGACAAACGTAAAATCTGGCAAAGAAAGCATATACAGATGGTCTATTTCTGATAAGTGTTAAGGGCCCATAAACCTGATATGAGAAACTCTGAAGAACTTAGTAAATTTTATTATGCTTTTACTAGAGAATCAATGCATTAATCCATAATATATATGGTCCAATATCAGCCGCTATGTGGCATCCAACACACAAGCAGAGTCCTTCAATGCACAAGGACAGTGATCAATAATGAGGATATGTACAACAAGAATAGATCTTACAAGAGTGTTCAGAACTTCCCATATAAAAGAAAAGATATAATTATTAATAATTTTATTTTAAGCCTAGTTTTTTTGGATATTTGGACATGATTACATTTCTTAGGGCAAATGATACAGAACTAAATTGATGAACTACTAATTAATTAGGAGGAATGTATTCAGACCACAGAATAAAACTTTGAAAAGATATACAGCACTCAACCAACCTTTTTCCGCTCTTGCCGAATATTTTTTCGCTTACTTTGTTTCATATCCATCAAAAATTCATCGAAACTACCAAAGAGAAGAGTCTATTATCAAAACAAGATCAATATGAAGGTTAATAATCTTTCCATAAAGACCATAGACAAGAACAAAATATAGTACAGCGCATGCTTCTGATAGAGAATAAAATGTTAACCAGACAGGAGTCCTCATAGACCAAAATAATAAGAGATTGGTGCAATCATTCAACTTCCAAAATGATGAACTTCTTATTTGCTTAAGAAATTTCTGACATAAATGATAAAGAATATGGTTTAAATTGCAAGAAAAAAAAAATAAAAGACCAAAACTATTGACTTATATAGAAAGCTTATATATTTAAAGAGTAAAATATATGCTGAAAACTTCCTTTTAGGGTAAAAAGATCTTTAAAACGCAAAAAATATGCCAGAGAAATTACAGATAAAATACAGATAAGAGGATCCAAAATACATCAGGGTTACATGGAATAACACATGAGGTCCTAAGCCTCAGTTTTGGTCCCCAGATTACATTAAGTATACTACTTTCGGAAGTTCATATACTTTCAGTTTTCTAATTAGGTTCAAATTGTTATAAATAGAAAACAGTCAATAATTTTGATTACGTTATAGTGCAGAAAATGCAAGTATTAAATTGATTTTTGTAACATTACCTGATTTTATTCTTAACGAAAGATAACAGACTAATTTACAAGATGTACAACTTTTATACAAAACTGAGAGCAGGAAGGAACACAACTTCATACATACTTTATCTTCTGGGCACAAGCAACAATTCTTTGGCTGTTGTAGTGACCAAGATCTATGTAGGAGACGACTGTTGATTACAAGCACTAGAAAAACTACAAAAAAGAGGAATGACATTTCACCTGAACTTGTAAAAATTCTTTTACGTTTGTGATTTCACATCTAAAAGAGGCTTTAGAGTATTTATTAGTATTTCTGATTTGGAAGTATTTTTGTTTCTCTTTTTTTGATTGTTTTTTGGGTCCTGAAAATGCAGTTATTTTCCTGAAACTACTTGCTACACTGGATGAAAACTGAGGATATGCATGGCTCAGCTGCCATCATAATCCTTAAGGTTCATACCGGTTACCAATTCTTTTGAACTCTTAAATTTTCCAAAATTAAACAAAATAATGCAAATGATCTTGTGACTTTCAGCAATTGAACTACAAATATTAAATTAAAGATAAGATATTAAATAAGTTGTTATTATATGAGCACATATGCAATATCAACTTGATTTGTGGTAGGCAAACTTCTGCTCATATGCTTGCACGAACTCAAGTTCTAGGAAAAACTTCCTCTCTAAAAAAATAGAAGAAAATGAGACCACTATCGCTAAGAAATAAAGTTTTTTTTTTTTTTTGAAGGTAAGAAATAAAGTTTGGTAAATCGCTTTTGTTACCGTTGGCTTCAAAAGTTTTGGTAGGATGCGATATAAGTTAACAGGCCATGAATTAATTTCTTATTATTATAAAATGGCTTGAAGGTTGTATAGAATGTGACATAAAATTATTTTTTTATGTTGAAATTGCTGTAGGATGTGACACAATTTCTTATAATTATAAATTGATGATGGAAAAAATTTCCAAACCATGGAATATGTCCATGAATTGAATAGAAGTACCTGCCCTTTTCCAGAATTGAGAATACATAGATACAATATATATGTATATTTATACAGACACATAGAGAGAGAGAGATTACTTTTATCATCTCATTGAAGATCCAAAATCTACTAGGAAAACACTAGCTAAAGTCCTTCATGGATATAAATCTTGCAAAAAACACTAGCTAACGGTGTATTCCTCCTTTCTCCCAATTCAGATACAACCCAAGGGCATTTATGGATCTAAATACTATGTTTTTGATGGCATCTATTATTCAAGAAAACCTGTTATCATGTAAGGATACTAATACACATAGGGTGCATGATAGTAAAAGAGGTGTACATCAGAATCAATTAGCAAAACTAAAGGAGATGATCACACAAACCACACGAGAAACAAAAAACAAATTCAATCTACTACTACTACTTTCTTTTTCTTTCATAGTAACAATCTATTTGCTATAAAAAAAAAACAATCTATTACTATCAAGATGGATCAGTGCGAATATATTATACGTATATATATATATATATGCACACACACACACACCACACGAGAAACAAACAAACAAATTCAATCTATTAAGATCAAGGAGAATGGCCAGCTGATAGTTTGTGCTACTTACTTTTTATAGTTACGATTCTTCCAGTGATATTGCATTCCAATTCTCTGCAGAAATCCAAAGTTTTTCATTTGTTGCCATTCGTTTTCAGATGGAAATGTCACATGCAAAGATGAAACCTGGAACTGTCAAGAAATAATTATAATAATAAATGCTTGATCAAATGAACAGAAAAAAATTGAACAGAGCACATACTATTTTTTAACAGTCTTCTTTAACAGTGCCAATATTCAACAAAATAATTTTTTTAAAAAGTGTTTGTTACAACAAATTAAAGCCATTTTTCATGTTTTATTCATAAAGTTTTCATTCATGAAAAATTCATCCAGAACATGAAAGAAATGACACCTAAAAATACCAAACCACTCGATAACATAACTCTATCATCTAATGAATATCTATTTGCTATAGTTTGCATTGAAGAGGAAACCTTAGATCAGTTAGATGTTTTCCAAGTAAGAGGACTACGTCATTAATGAAGATACTCTTAACTAATCTTAATATCAACAAGGCTATTAAAGATAATCCCCGTGCAGGCAATAAAGCAAATAAGTGAACAAACAAGATCAAAAAATAGGACATACTATGTACACTATTCAGTAGAATCTCCTAATTTTTTGAAAGATGGAATTTCCTAATTCTAAATAATATTTATAATTAATGAATTGACAGATTAAAAAAAACAGCAAACACGTATAACATATCAGTATAACTAACTTCTTTGTCTAACATCATATTTTATTCTATGTACCATTTTTGCGAGGACCTTCAGCGCCTGGATCAAAATGCTAAATATTTGATCCTTATGACATGAATTGCGGACTAAAATTCTTTGACCTGTAACTGGAGTAAAGGGAACACAGCATTGTAGCTTTGGGTAGTACTGGACACCATAGCTATAGTAAGCATTGGCCCATGCATGGTCAAAAACAAACTCTCCATATGAATGGCTAAAAATTAAAAAAAAAGTACATCAGCCACTAAGTATGTGAATCTCAACTGGCATGCAATTCAATAAACTATCAAGAAAAAAGGTATTCTATGTAGAGTGAAATCATCAATTTGAAACATTTATATGGTAAACCTTTTAAGATAAAGGGGAACAACACCTAAGATATTTTTAAATTCATCCTGTGCAACAATATGTTGAGGAAGCCATCCTGTTTCCTGAAATTGGTTCACGAGTCATGAAAACAAGAAACACTATAAAGTCACTAGTATCGATATAAAAGAAACATAGAAGTATGAGAACTTGAAGGAACAGAAAGCTGAAGCCATTGCATGCTAAAGTTTGAATTCTGTAACTTAATTTCTAAAACTAGTCAAACGTAGCTCTCTAATGTTTATGTAGACACCCAATTCTACAGAGTACGTATTAATGTCTCATTAAAGGAACTCTGCATGTTTTAAAAGTAATCAACATGGTTTTGTCTCCCTTATGAGATTTCCCAACGCATCTGAAGGCCATCAGCAGCCAGATAACTCACTTTTTAACAAAGCATATACTGAGAAGAAAGTCAAATCTAAGTACATATGAATAATATACTTGTCAAGAAAAGTCAAAATCATAAGAAAGCTTCAAAAAGGTTTAGTATATATGGCACGAAGAAAATGGAACTCGGTAATAAAACTTATTTGAATAGTTTATTTGGTCTGTTTCTGTCCCAAAAGGATACTAAGCTTAAATCAAGTGTTTGATTTAATGGAAAACTTTACAAAACCTTTCAAAGATGAGAAACTTAAGAACTTTCTTAAGGAAGCTTGGAATTCCAAGCTTAAATCAAGTGTTTGATTTAATGGAAAACTTTACAAAACCTTTCAAAGATGAGAACATTAAGAACTTTCTTAAGGAAGCTTAGAATTCCAATCAAATTTGAAAAAGTTCTCATGTTCAAAATTCTATACATCAACATCAACAAAGTCATAATCCCAAACAGTTTCTATACCACTACAGAATGCCAAGTTATGACTAAGTACTTTCCATCAAAAAAGTTTTATCCCAACTATTTGAGGTAACTTTTGAAAAAAAATTTGCAAGTTAATCTTGTCCAATGAAAACCTTAATGTGAACAATACATTATCTTAATCTTTATCAAAACCCTTTCTATGTGTCTTTTCTTAACTCTCAACTAATATTAATCATGCCTACAGGCAATATATAGTGTTAACTCTAACTCATCAAATCCTTTACTATAACATTTGACCAAGTTACTTTTGGACTATGTCTTTTCTTCCTACTACATCAACCAAATTTTATCTACCAGCTTTAATAATGCCCCTTCTTCTAAATGTTGAACAATGTCCATATTACCTTAGCCTATTCTCAATAATCTTGCTTTCAATAGATGTTACTTTAATATTCTCCATAATATATAATCATTTTTAAAGAATGGAGTACAAATGGCTCATAATACAATTTCAAAGTAATTTGTAGCAATCATACTTTCACTAGAGCATTGTATGCAAAAACTTAAAAAATCTATAACATGGGGTGATGTGGGGGGGAGTTAATCTGATTTGAACTAATAAAAGGGGTGTTCCATTTAGTATGATCCTTTAATGCAATCAACCTATTTTAGGCGAATTAGCTAGCTTTCAGTCCATTTCATGATGACAAGGATTCATGCAGATGAATATTCAAAGCATTCATGCGTTTCTTAAAAAATGGAGAATAAAGCATATTCATGCATTTCTCTAAAGTCAGAGTAAAGAAATGAAGCATATGCTTCAAAATGCATAAATATAAAGTAGACACGCCAACAAACCAGGAACTGATCCTAGAAACATGAAAAAAAGCAGTGCTTCAGACAATTTCAGGCAAAATAGATTTGAAATGCAAACAGAGTCAACAGATACATCAGATTGCCAATTTGATAGGCACTTCATATTTTTTTATCAAAACTAAATAGAGATCATAACAAAAATGATGTAATAAATAAGCATATTTTAACTAGAAAGCCCAATTAAATTTTAAGAAAAATGAAATACCCAAGTCATATGTTGGATTCTCTAACCTTCACAGCACATTTTGATTCCTCTAGGTTCAATAAGAAAGCATGAGTTAGAAAAGGATTGAGCTTTTCAGGTCCAGTTGCATCTAACGCACATGCATCCCAATCCTTGGAAGAAATTTCTGACATGGATGAGACAACAGAAACAGAAATTTCCAGGGGTTTCATTCGAGCAGCAGATGCATCCTATGTGGATATGCAACAATGTACCAAATCAAATTTCATTTGGCACGAGCAAACAATTGGACATGAGATTTATTTCATCAAAAAAAAGACACCTCTGAAGTTGACCCTACAAGAGTGAATGTTCCTAGTGAAGGATTCAACTCCCTCAGCTTTGTAGTCCACTTTGGCCCCCCAAAAAGTGCAGTTACATTGGATGAAGGTATCACATTTTGAGAACATCGCCTGAAAGTATTCTACATGGAAAAGGAAAAATGAAATAATATTTTTTTTGAAATGAAAAATGATAAAATATTAGTGCTTGCATAAAGTCATAGAAATATGAACTTCATCTAGAAGTCCAAAAAAACAACAGCATAAAGAAGTAGTTCTTAATTGTTCTGTGCAGGCTTAATCTACTTTAACATAAATAATTAAGTTTTAAAATAAACACAAAAAATAATTAGGTGTAGAATTGGTATCAAGTTCAAGCAAGTTGTAGGGGCGGAAATATATGACCCAAGAATTCTAGGTTTGGATCATAAATTTTGACTTATTTATTAATAGGAATGGGGTTGTACATAATTTAAGTAAGGTCAAATTTTTGTTCCTTACACGGATCACACTCAAATCATTGATTTTAACCGGTTTAATAACTATTTTAACCGGATCAAATAGTTTGGTTTAAGCTATTTGACCTGACTGAATTATTGAACGGGGTAAAATCAATGACTTGAGAGTGACCCGATTAATAAATGAATCAGGTCGACCTGACCAGCCAGTTGAGCACATATATTTGAACTTATAATATGTAACTAACTGTGACCAACTTCAATTTAAGCAAGATAACTTCAAGTCATGTGAAAATCAAGACAATTTTGTATAGAGTACTATTTGAGTGAATTTTGAGTTTCAAAAGTCCTATCTGGTGGGTCAAAACTAAATTAGGTTACATTTAAATTCCACACACTTCATAAATTCCGTTTAATCTTCCCGCAATTTAACATACCCAACCCTCTATTTAAAATTCTCTCTTTTGCAAAGCCAAAGAGCCATGTGTTTCAATTAGAATGGTATTTGACCTTCTGGCTTCATGCCTTAAGTTTGACATATATCTACATAATTTTTTTGTTTAGTCATGGAAGGGCCTCTACTCTCTGTCCCAATTTTTCTAACCCTCATTCAAATATTAATATCAGAACTAGCTCAGTAAATAGAGTTAGAAATCTTTGCACAATTTGCTTCTAATCTAGGTAAAGATAGTCAAAATGTCATTCTTTTCATAATAGCAAACACTATGATACTGTCTTTTAGCATCCAAATTCCAAAGTTCTTCACTTTCGATAGGCCTATATATATTTCACCTTCCACTACCTTTATCAAACAAAAATGATCTTCGACTCCCGAAACTGAGCAACCAGTCGCTGTTTCACTTAGAATGGTATTTGACCTTCTGGCTTCATGCCTTAAGTTTCACATATATCTACATAATTTTTTTGTTCGTTCATGGAAGAGTCTCTACTCTCTACCCCAATTTTTCTAACCCTCATTCAAATATCAATATCAGAACTAGCTTGATAAACAGAGTTAGAAGTCTTTGCACAATTTGTTTCTAATCTAGGTAAAGATAGTCAGAATAATCGTGAATCAAGCAACGTATGGACCTGCTTTCAGAAAAAAAAGCCCTGAAATCGGAAAAGAAAGCAGGCCAGGTAGAAAGATGAGAAAGGCTGAGAGAAGATGAAAATCGGATACGTACAAGATGACTAGGCGCCCAACCAAGAAAAGGAGTCGGTCTTTTGGTGGTGGTGGCGGCGGGGAAGTAGCCGTTGGAAGCCGCCATGGCCGGATGGCTCGGAGAGGAAGGAGACATGCTCGAGACCGCCAGAATGGCGGGGATTATCTGTAGGGCAAATCACTAAATTGCAGCAGAGAATGCAAAATAATTTCAATTCTAAAAATTTTATAAAGGGATTAAATATAATAATTTTAAAAAAATAATAAATAGATTTTTAAAATTATTTTATATAAATTTTAATATAAAAAATATTATTTTATTTTATATATTTAATAATTTTTAATAAAAAAATTAATTTTATTTCACATTTTTAACTAAAATACTTGAATATAAGTATTTTAGTTTAAAATGTAAATCAATTTTAATTTGAGATTAAATATACTGATACAAATTATACTCAGGAGTCTGTTTTAAAAGATTTTTATAATTAAAATAAATTTATATTCTCTAATTTATTCTAATTTACAAAGCAATTTACTGATAGATCTCTATTATTTACTTATAATTATACTTACATTCATATTTTTTAAAATCTTTTATTAAATGTTTAATTAAATTTATATGAATCTTTTTGTTCTTATTTTATTTTACTTTTAATTCTTTATTTTAAATTCAAATAATTGAAATAAGATATTTTAAAGTAAGTAAAAATTTAAAAAAATATAAATAAAAGTTTAATTATGCTTAAATTTATAAAACTTATTAATAATTTGTCATTTATTATATTTTTTTGTCTGTGGTACTATTTTCTTCACATGTTGCTCTTTTAGTTCAATAGATTTCAATACCGTACTCAGATTTAAAAATTTTTAATTTTAAATTAAATTTGATTTGAGCCTATTACTTATTTTTTTTATTTTAAATTAACTTTTAAGTTAAATCCAACTTAACTATATACTTTCATACTTTTTTTTGCAAAATATTTATTATACAAATTAAATTTATTAAAATACAATAATATGAACTCATAAAATTGAGTAACTCAACCGTTAGAAGCAACACCATTTTTGACAAAGTTTGAAAGTTAGCAGTCCAAAGTTTCCTGATTAACAAGTGGAGTGATATCATTGAACTCGATTCGTATTCAACTGAGTTTAAAATACTAAAACTTGATCCTTGTCAGTTATATTATCTGGTTTTAGAGATTGATTCAAAATAGTCTTATTCTGAAGCATCATCTCGATGATTTAAATACAAAAGTAAAACCTCATGTGAACGAAACTCGCAGATATATGATTTTTAATTTTGAAAACTATGTAAAATTTGAATTGTTTTAGGGGTTATTCTACTTAGGCTTTTGAGATTTACTCGACTTGCCACGTAAGTCCACAATTTTAAAAATATATCAGACAGGTCTCCAAAATTTATTGTATAGACTATTGTGGCCTTTCTATGATGGTATCCGTTAAACGCTTTTTGATCAAAACTCCAACGTCTTTAGAGAAAAATTCTTTGAAATTTTAATTTTTATGTCACTTAAAAGTTCATGACAAGTTTCTATATACCGAAACTGTTGAAACCAAAACTATTGAAATAAGTACTTTCAACTTGCAACTGAAATCGAAATTGAAACCGAGTTTTAAAATCTTGGAACAAAAGCACCTGAATTTCATGTAAAGATTGTTAGGCGACAAATTAGAACTAATAAAGCACGAATATTTACATGATATTAAGCTTCTTAACCATCTCCAAGAAAATGGGAAGGCTCTATACTGACCTAACCTTCAGTCTTGAATCAGATTGGGAAGATGAATCCTTCTCTGGGGTTGAAGGAATGCTGCTAAGCTTGTGAACCAAATACTTAAAAATGGGAACAAACACAGAGTAAAGGGCAGCTAGAATGAAGGGTGCTGCAATGATCCAGCCCACAAGCTGTGTAATAACAGAGATTCACAATGGTTTAGTTTAAAAAAAAAATCATCAAAGCAACTTCATACGACTTCCTAAAATTTTAGATTCATGACAAAAAAAAAAACTTTGATACTGCAAATAATATCATATACATGTCACTAAAATCTTCTCATAGTACATATTTGAAACTAAAATCTTTGCACCTACATACAGACCACTAAAATCTTACAAATATTATAACAATTACAATCCGTCGGTTATCTCAACATCTTTAAAGGATCGACTGCACCATCGTCTATGATCTAGACGCCTTCTACCCTCCGTTGGTGTATAAAGTGGTGGCTAGATACATCCATTAAAAAGATATCAAAATAAGGATGGAACCTTTTGAAAATTTATAAGATTTCAATGATCTGTCTGTACATATAAGGAACTCTATGTCAAATATGTAATACGAAAAGCTTGTTAGTGACATGTGCACTGTTCTGTCTTCTTGGAAGCATCAAAATTCAGGCATATATTATGTAAACAAACGAGCAATACATGATTCTTCAACTTCAGCAAATAATATTAAACACATAGTTGTAGGGGTTTCTAGTAGCATGAATTCAAATATCATTCCTTTTTCAATCATTTTAATGGCAACAGAGATTCTGGGCTGAAGTTGATGTTTAGCTACTTACCACATGAACTATGCTAAAGAGCACATCACGTGATGCCTGGCCAGTCAAAACCTTTTTCAACGCATCAGATGTCAAAGGGAAATGGGGGCCACCAGTGATAATTTCTCCCAGTCGCAAAAAAGGTATCACCAAACTGAAAGACATGCACTGACTTAGGCAAACTTCAGTAACATGGTTAAAATTATCCAAACGAAGCAAACATTTTGATTAAGATAGAATTGACTCTAATTCACTTGCCCTGAAAGCAACAAAAGGAGTTTACCTATAAATCACCCTACCTCATACATCTAATTACAGCTTGAACATAAGGAGCTCCTTTTGCTTTTGCATTCTATGTTCAATCTTACATGAACCAATTTGTCCAGTAAAAGGACTCACCGAGTTTGAAAGGCTCAGTAAGAGACAGTCTGGTGTTGAGTAATTTGACCCCTAGACCAACTACTTTAGACCATTCAGTACAATTCATATCTAATAAATAATGCCTTTAGTATATGCTTTTCGTAACTAACATTCTCCTTACTGATAAGGCTAAAAAAGAAGCTAAGGCAAAACTCAAGTCATGAAGAAATACCTTAAAATCTAAATATTTTCACTTTGGCAGATCAAAAATCTAATACATGTAGTGCAAATTTAGTCAATATAGAAGCACTTATATTGGTGAAATGACAATTGATAATCAAGTTAATAGAAAGAATAAGCGATTTAAATACCTTAGATTAATTATACAAATAAATGGTAAAATACATGGGAATATTACTAGTCAATATCATCCATAATGTTGTCTCAGCTATCAATTGGAGTATTAATCGGACAGTTTGATCAGTAAATCGTTATTGTGAATGCTCTCAATTGTTGACCAGACGGTTTAGCGTGGTTTGTCGGACAATCCAATCTGTAGTTTCCTCCAATAAATGTTCTCACAGTGACAAAATTCAAACAATTTTGGTTCCAAGGACTTGTTTGGTGTAAACTAAAAAATGAGCAAGAAAATATTATAATAATAATTTTATTTCACATAATATACAAAGTTTAATTTTAAAAATCAATTTTATTTCATATTTAACACAAATTTTAATCTTAAAATTAATTTTATTTCACTTATTACGTACTTCTTAATATTAAAATAATTTTTTTCTCATCAATTCTATAAAATAATTTTTCTTTATTTAAATTTAACAAACAGCCAAATAAGTTTTTAATAACCCAAAATTTATAGATTTGATTTGGCTCGATTGTAAGTTTTGATAGCCTGTGATTCGGCGGTCAAATAATCACTCGTACTTCGAGCGGCAGAGGGAATAAAAAATTTAAAATTAGAATGTGTGAATCTCATATTATGCATAAATAAAATATTTAATTAAATAATAGGTCACAAGGAGTTTTGAGTGCGTCACACGTTTCTTGAGCTACAATCACATATAAATGTCAAGTACCTTGTTAGAGTAAATTACATCCGGGCCTTTAAAATTCGACTCATCTTTTATATTGGCCTGTTTTTGGAATCATTTTATGTAAATCTCATTTCTATCACTTTTCTTTTCATAGATACCTAGGATGCTAAAATTTATCTCAAAATGATCTTTTACAATAATCTAATAATGTTAATTGTTTATTGGCTAAAATATCTATAATTTTTTCTATATATTATTTTTGACTTTTTTCTCTGTTTTTTTTTTCCAATTTCTTTCATTGTGCATCAACATTAATGAAGAAGAGATTAAATAGAGTGAATGGAGGGAATAGGATCCTCATGAAATTTGTGATGATCAGGATTTACATGAAATAATTCAGGAAATATAAATATGTTTGAAAGGAGGGATAAAATGTAGGGACCTGAATGCAATTTACCTCATGATCAGGCGACAAAATGACATTTTGCCACTACGGCGAGTTGTGCCGACTGGCCGGGGAATCTTCGCCGTTAATCTCTTTCTCACCATAAAAATCGAATCTTTTTGTCCGTATTTCAACTGAGTCGGAAGTTTTATGGCTAATCTCAAAGCAGCTTGCAGAGGTGGTTCGTTTTTTTTTTTTTCTCTTCACGCATAACCTTCTCTCATTGTTCAAGGGCAGTAAAGGAGGAAGAAGGGATTGATTTCGGAGTCTTTTTGAGACTGAAAGGGCTGTCTTTTTAGGGTTTTGGTTTCTCTTTGCAGGTTGCTTTTAAAATGTCTATTTGGAGATTGGGTTTGTTGCCTTGGCTTGACAAGAAGATCGTTGATCCTCTTCTGCAGATTGTTCGAAGGTTTTTGTCCTTAATTTCTGCTATGCAAGTTGGATTTTTTATAAGCACTTTTGGGTCATTAGTTTCAATGCGGAATGATCTGATTTTGATAACTTTTCATTCATTTGATTGATAGAAAGTTATGCTAATCTGCTGGTTTTAATTCGTCAGAGGTTCAGAACCAAAACAATTGGCGTTTTCATCGGCACTTGGTCTGACTCTGGGAATATTCCCCATTTGTGGTAAGATAACTCCTCTAATTTTTGCTGCCTTTGTTCCAAGTAATTGTTCTAAGATCACAGAATCATGCATTTTGAAACTCATGTATTGCTGATCTCTTTAGTTCTAAATTGAAGGTTTCTTATGGCAGAAAGTGCAGTAGTTGGTTTAGCTTAGGCTTGTTTAGTTCGGGAAATAGCAAGTGAGCTTGTGTTTGAGATAAAAGTTTTGAGTTCAGATGTGAGCTTAGAGTGAAAATGTTATTTGGTTATTGATGATATTATAATCATCATGATACTGAAAGTTGTTTTTAGCATTTTGATTTCAAGCTTAGATTATCATGGAAATAGAGATTTTAGTATTAAAAGAGCAGGGGGCAACGAATACGACAAGATTATGGGCTATATGTTTTATTGATTACAAAGAGATGACCAATCAATTTGAGCCATTTGTTTGATATAGCTAAACTTTCCCTACAAATTGCAATGCTCTTAAAGACTTAAAATAATCCAAGTTTGAAGTGAGGGAAGTCTCTGGGGTATGTATGTTTTGTTGCATCACTTGCATGGTAGTGCTACTAATATTACTATACGTGGGTTTTTTTTATAGGCGTTACGGCGTTGCTATGTGGGGCGGCTATTGTATTAATTGGAAAGCGTTGCCACGCTCCGAGTGTTATGCTGGCAAATTTTATTGCTACTCCAATTGAGTTGAGGTATTTTGTCTCATTGTTGACATGATTCCCTTGGTAGAATCATGCTTCCCAAATATCATTGGTAGTTTTGTGAATTGAGATTGAGTTGTTTTTTTGGGATTTAGAGGCCAAAACCTTAGGGACCCTTATGTGATTTACCCTTAAAATTATGCTATGAATGTAAATAGCTCGATTTATATGTTAATACATAGTATTCTATTGTGAATTTATTATGTGATTTTTTTTTTGTTTTTAAGGCAAAACAACTATTTGACATATATATCAAATTCTCAAGTATGTATAATAACATGTTCATCAAGCTATGACATTTGCATTCATCTATATCAGGTTATGTCTTCATTAGAGGTTATTTTATTGCCTACAAAAAGATCAAAAATGAATATCTAATCTGGAATCTGTTTTGTATTTTTGTGAAAATAAGTGTTGATTTCATTCCTTGAGTAAAGACTTACTGAATTAAATGAATATATAATGAGTATAGACTTAAATTTGATGATTGTTGCTTATGTGATGGCCCACTGTTTAGATTATTGGTGCTTAAAAGATTGATGTTAGATTGGGCCGCATTTTCCCCAATGGCGGTCAATATGAATGAGAATGATGTCTCCCTTGTAAAAATGGTAAGCAAAAAGGCAACTTCCTTGGTAGCTTAATCGAGTTACAACCTCAACTATGTTGGCATCAAGGTTGAGTCATAACCTCATTAACAACAACAACAACAATTTAGCCTTTATTTCATTAGGTGGGGTCGACTATATAAAACCTTTGTTTTCATTGTGTTCTATCAAATAAAAGTTTTTATTTATTTTAAAATATGTGAGATCCTTTTTGATAGTTTTTTGCCTTGTCTTATTTGGTCTTCCTCTTCCTCTTTTAACACAGACAAAATCTAATAATTTAACTGGCTTGTGCCCCAACATTCCAGTAATCTGGTGTCGTTGTTGTATCCATTGCATCAAACAATCTAAACGACCAGCCCAACACCACGAACCACATAGGACTTTGTAAATCTTCATGAATTACTTATTTATTGTATACTCGTAAAGACCTAAATAATAGGGAGAATTCCCCACAACACCTACGCGAGCCTCACTAGCCTCATGACCCATGACCCACTCTTCCATTAATCCATTTCCATAGCACTCTCAAGCCACATATAGCTCAAGAGAAATTAAATATTAATGCTCAGATTTTCTAATTTAGTCTATCGCACTCAATTTGACCTACTAACTAAATTCTCGTTCTTCTAACTAAGGTATAATTTCTTCCCGAACTCAATAAACTATTGATTTTTTTATCTCAACTAAAATTATCAGCTTAAACTGAGAGACTTATAAAAGAATTCATATTTAATTATGAACTTTGATCTAATCTAGTTGAATTTAATCAAATGCCTTAATCTAATTGATAAATTTTTATTCTTTGAACGATTCAATTCAATGTTAATTTTAAAATAATTTAATTTGTGGATTTAAACTTCTTGATATATCATACAAATAGTTTATTAATATTGGAGCCTTAATTGTAACAACTTGCCATTGGTATTGTTGGAGCTTAAATTTACATATCATCTGATTCTCTCTTGCGTCATTTAGCTAAGAAGATATGCAGGATTCTTTTAATAGATTGAGAAAGCTATACGGCTAGATATCCATCTGACATTAAAGCTTGTTGCTGATACGTGCTTGACTAAAATTACAGATTTCAAGAACTTACAAGGAGTATTCACATCAAAACTGAACGTTCATAATAAAGATTTTCAGTGAAGAGAAACGATCATTGTAGCATACCTGAAGACTATATCAGTTGCTTCTGGTGCAGTATAATATTTTCCATTGTCAGCACCAACTGAAGCAAATATGGGATTGACATGTGCGCTTGACTTGTAAATCTCTGCTACCTCAAGCTGTGCTTTAGTTTGATGAGCATCACTTGTAGAGGAGTCAGGCTTCTGATCAAAGCTTTCTGGTATCCTTTTCTCTGGTTTGAAAGATGTATAGTCCGGATGTTCACGGTTAACAGATAGCAATATAATCTCCTTCTTGTACTTGTCTTCCTTTACAGCTATCTATCCAATTTGCCAATTCAAATCAAGCTGTCAGAACTGAAATTCTTAAAAGGAGAAAAAAAGCAGCATCATGCAAAAAATAGATCATCTTCTTTTGGCCATGATTCAAGATATGAAGTAATGAAGCTGAGGCAACCAGTGAACATCTTGCAAAGCAAAAGAAAGCTTCTTGGAAAACAATAGGAAGAAAAGGGAGAAGATTTACTGAGGGAAGGTGACGATGCTAAAATAAGATATCAGCAACAAGATGAAAAATTCAACCCTCTGGATGGAACCTGACAATTCCCGACAACAACTTAGTAGAAGAAGCCTCAACAACCGAAATAACTCATGTCGAGAGAACCAAGCCTTGACTATGAGCACAATCAAATCAAAAGAACCCAAACCCCACCCCATAGAAATCAATTTGAGAGAAGAAGCCTTGATGCGACAAGCTTCTAAATATGACATCTCGAAGTGCTCAAAGAAAGACCTAACCTTGGCATCTAGCTATCACTCCGCTTATATTTGAATCGGACAACTGACAACAATCTACCATTCTCATTTCCTCTCATCTTGTCCCATTTTTCCACATGCGTAGTCAATAACATTCATACTCTATCCCGCATCACTTGTTATTAAGAATTAGTTATTTAAAATATAATCAACTTTCCTTTACGAAATTTTAAGTTTAGCATAAACCAAATATAACATAATAATAAATATAGTTATTTATGAAGAATTAAAGATAACTTTTCAAAAAGAAAATTTTTGGGCTTTCATTTGACTTTTGCATTCCCAGTCAAATTGAATTAGAGATGCATCATGTTCTGCATCATCCAAATAAGTTATTTGAACTAACATTTCAGAGCTGCAAATCAGGGTGAAGATTTTGACTATAAAGCACTGAATTTCTTAATTCTAACTACATAATGTCTTTGGTAGTTATATTAGGATAGCTATTTTTCATCCCTTTCATTAAATAGTCATATGAATGAAGAGCCATGTCAATCTTATAAAACTTCATAACTAGGAATTAGAAGGGACAAAGTAGCCAAAAATTTACTTTTAGTTACTTACCAACCCAGCAGAAGATCTTGACTGCAACCACTTTGAAAGCTTTTTATGAGATGATTTCTTGATGTCCAAAGTGAATTAAATCATTGGAGAAATAAGCTGAAGGAAAAGTTCAATTAAATCAATTACAAATTAACAGGATTTCAGTTGATACGCTTGTCAAAAACTTAAAACAAAAACACAAAATGAATGATGCATTCCAGTTGTAATACACATAACAGTAGTTTTTTACGAGTATATATATGTTGCTCAATGAACAAAAATCACAAAAACCTAAATTACCAAAACCCTTGGGAGACTTGTTTGCGCTCATAGCAACAACTAACGATTAAATTTTCATTGAAACACAACAATCTACATTTTCCTGTGATAAGATGTGTTCATGTTCTAAAAGGTAATATCATCAATACAAAGATCAGTTTTATCATTGGATAGTAATACTTTGAACCCACTAGTTTCATTACCTTTTACACTATTACATATTTTCATAAAAGCATAAAAAGCAATGATCTAAGCCTCTTCCTTTCAATAACATATACGCAGTTGAAAAGTAGGATAACATCATCAATATAAGTGCATTCATCAGATTTTATGTTTGCATAATCCAACGTCACAGAGACACAGACGCATGTAGGGGTGTGCATAGGTCGGTTTTATTTGGTTCTGTACTTATCATGTACCTGACCCAAGCCAAGTCGGTTCCAATATATGTGGAACTAGATCCGACCCATGAACTCATGGGCCCGACTTAGACCTGAATCGTTGGGTACGGGTCAAGTCCAATTCAGGTTCGGGTCCAATGAATAATTTTAATTTTGAGAGATAAATCTCTTAATAAATATCATAATAATATTTCAATTTAAAATGCTTTTTAATTTTAATTTCCAGCTAAACTCTCACCATCCAGTTCGGTGACGATTCAAAATTCAGAATTTAAACTGCGGAGTTCCTCTCAAAATATGGAAATTTTCACTCACTAGCCGTTGGCATCCCGCCTTTTTGCCACCGTGCAGAACAGGGGAAGCATTATTATGTAGAGCGACTTCTTCTCTCCGATCAGCAACCATGTTCCTCCGGCGGGTGACCCGGCGCAACTTCCTCCGTGAGCTCCATCTCATCTCGTCTGTCCTTCGGCGGTTGGTTTCTCCGGTCATCTTCCTCGACACAGAGTTCCCCGGCACCATCCATCGCCCGACGAAGCACCACGCGGCCCTCTCGCCGGCGGAGCGCTACGCTCTGATCCGCGCCAACGTCGACGATCTCCGCCCCATCCAAGTCGGCCTCACCCTCTCCGACTCCTGCACCGGCGGCGTCGATTACTTCACCTGGGAGTTCGATCTCTGCGATTTCGACCCCCGCCGTCATCCCCACGCTCCGGAATCAATCGCCCTTCTCGAGTCCTCCGGCATGGACTTCGACCGCCTCCGACGAGAAGGGGTGCCGTCGACTTGGCTGGCGCGGCTGCTATTCGACGTTGGGCTCATCGGCAGCGGACTGTCTGCGACATGGGTTGCTTTTCAAGGAGGATACGACTTTGGGTTTCTGATGAAGATGGTGACGAGGGTGACGATGCCACCGTGGGGTCCGCCGGCGAGTTTGCCGGCAACGCTTGCGGATTTCTTAGGTTTAGCCTTAAATCGAGCCGATCTCGAGCCAAATCGAGCCGATCCTACCCTGGCTCGAAATCGGCTCGAAAAAAATACCGAGCCATAATTTTGGCTCGTTAGTCGGCTCGTTTAAATCGACTCGATTTCGATTCGATCCAAAATCAATTCGATTTTCGATCGATTTTCGATCGATTTTCGATCTTCAATCCATATTAACAGCCTTAGTTTGGAGCGGGTGGCTGCGCAGCTAGGGGTGGAACGTACTGCCGGAAAGAACCACCAGGCTGGCTCTGATAGCCTGCTGACCTGCAAGGTTTTCTTCAGGATGAAGGAGATCTACTTCCATGGCCGGGATGACAAGGCGGCTGCCAGCGATCAAGATAAGGCTGCCGGCGATCTGGTTTCTTACGAGGGTGTTCTCGCCGAACTTGAAACTGATGTTTGTTCTCCGCCATTGATTCAATTTGTTCATCGTCGTCCTGCAGTTCCAGGTTTTTCTTATTCTGCCCCATATTTGCTCATTCTGATTAAATTTGAACATATACATATATATGTATAGTACATAGAGAGATAGAGAAGGGGAGAGAGGTCTGTCTGTTAATTTCTGCATTCTGAAATGAATGGTGTTTGTGTCATGATGCTGCAGTAGTTGGACTGTAATCATGCGCTGTGTTGATATCACTTCAGGGAATACATTACGATAATATTAGATTTCACAATCTTAAATTTCTTTCTGAATTAGTCCTTTTTCTCTTGATTTTAAGCACTAAAACCTCTCCAAATTTCACAAATCATAAACCTAAATTGGTTGATT
>KZ451982.1:6146067-6356028 GCA_002786265.1 Apostasia shenzhenica
CTCTTGATTTTAAGCACTAAAACCTCTCCAAATTTCACAAATCATAAACCTAAATTGGTTGATTTTAAGCACTAAAACCTCTCTAAATTTCACAAAGCATAAATCTAAATTGGTTGATTGTCTTTAAATTTGGGCATATACATATATGTATAGTACATAGAGAGATAGAGAAGGGGAGAGAGGCCTGTCTAGAGGTGTTAAAAATATCCGAAACTCGAAACTCGCTCGGAACTCGCTCGGAACTCGTTCGATTTTTGAATCGACTCGAAATCGGATCGAAAATTTTGAATCGAATCATGAGCTAAGGATTTTGGCTCGAAGTTCATTTCGAGTCAATTTCGAGTTGGCCCTAGCTCGCTCGAAACATGATTCGATTTGGCTCGAAATTATATATATAGCATAAATAATATTAATATATTATGTGAATATATATATATATATAAATAAATTGTTATTTTGTATAATTTAGTTAGTGGGTTAGTGGTAGAGTAGAGGAGATTTAAGATTTTTTTCCTCAAGGTCTAGGGATCAAATCCTCTTAAATACATAACATTTCAATAATTTTTTTACAATTCCGAGCTGATTCGAATCATGATTCGAGCCGGCTCGAAATCGAGTCATTTTGAGCCGAGCCAGCTCGAATCATATCCCATTTCGATTTCGGACCGATTTCGAGCCTAGCCGAGCCGAGCTCGAAATTTTCGATTTCGAGTTGAGTTTGACTCGCTCGAAATCGACCCTATAACAGCCCTAGGTCTGTCTGTTAATTTTTGCATTCTGAAATGAACGGTTTTTGTGTCATGATGCTGCAGTAGTTGGACTGTAACCATGCGCTTTGTTGATATCACTGCAGGGAATACATTACGATATTATTAGATTTCACAATCTTAAATTCTTTCTGAATTAGTCCTTTTTCTCTTGATTTTAAGCACTAAAAAAATAAATTTAATTATTTTAGTAACGCAGAATCGTTGTTACAACTCACCCTTATTTGTCGCTTAGTAAATAATACTCTAAAACCTAGTTTGATTCACGTTATTTTTTAGGTTCAACACAAATTTTAGTTATAAAAATAAATTTTATTTTACATTAAACATAAATATGAATATTAGAATTAATTTTATTTCATATCTTATATACTTCATAATATTTAGGTAGTTTTTTTATTAAATTTATAAAATAAAGTATTTTTTTTATTATTTAAAAGTCAATTATTCAACTAAACGGGACTTAATTGTGAATTTAATATTTTATTTTATTTTTTCAACTGAGGTACATCTTACTTTAGGCTTTCCACATTTTCATATTTATGTTTAATAATAATATTAAATTAAATATAGATTTAAATAAATATAAATTAAATATTATATTTATAAATAAAATTATATAAATATATATTAAAATTTAAAACTATAATGTAAATATTTATATATACATATATATTATTTTAAATATATAATTTTTTATGTTTTAATTTTGTGCAATAAATGCTACTAGTATAAAAAAAATTTTGAATTATAACTTATAAGCTTAAACTTTTATGTTAATTGGTAATTAGAGACTTATCAAAACTCTCAGTTTAATTTTAGTGATACCTAATTATTTTAAATATAAAATTTAAAAAAATATATTTATATTAGAATATTACACCACAAAAGCAAGTAAGCTTGTATATATGTGAGGAAACATTGTTATATAGGTTTTAAAATATGAAAAATGATGGGAAACCACGTCATCAATGGGCCTACATAGTACTGATGTGGCGGCTTTTTATTGGCTAACTGAACCCATTAATTTCTCGAAGAGAGGAGGTAAGAAAGGAAGAACGGATAGATATTTCTTGTCTTACGTAACATACTTAAAAAAATTTTGTTAAGAAATGAGAAAGATAAAATATGAAAAATGGCATCAAAATTAACTCCAAAATTTCTTGGTAGTGGTTTTAGCGACATAATAGTTGAGGAGATAGTAATATATTATCCCTTAATTAATCGATAAAGTCAAAACTGAAATGTCCTAAAATCTTTGCGAACTATGTAACATTGTCCATAAAATATTATAAAACTCGAGCATTATATTTCATGTTTTCGACGAGAGAGGAAATGTGAGAATTAGAAGTAATTTACCACTCTCTCAGGAGGTTAGTTTGTGTAGGTTGGCTTGAGTTTAACTGAGGTTTAAGTAATTGTAGTAACAATTCTGTGGGGTTTATGATATGAGATATTTACATAAATAACACTTTATTTCAAGACATTTATATATTTATGTTTATTTTTTAAATATTATAATATGCATATCAAAGCTTTTAAACATTCATCCCACACATAAAATAATGTATGAGATGTAATATTTAAAAAATTTTAATGTGCATATTATAATATTTGAAATATAAGTGTACAAATTATAAACACAACAGTAGAACGTGTCATGTAAAATACTAAATATATAATTTAAATATATTTATGTGATAAGCACAACAACAACCGAGCTTACATCCCACTAAGTGGGATCGGCTACGTGAATCCTTTAGTCTTATTTAGTTGGTAAAAAAAAAAATTCAAACTCCTCCTAAAATATTTTAATTAATATTTTATATTTATTTTACATAATACACAAATTTAAATATTAAAAATCAAATTTATTTTACATCCTATACAAATCACAATTTTAAAAAATAATTTCATTTCACATCCCATACATATACTTTAATAAAAAAAAATCAATTTTAATTCACATCAACACAACATTCAATAATTCTATAAAAAAATACATAATTTTCAATAACAAAACGATTTATTTCATATCATAATATTAAAATATTTTTTTTTTCTTTTTATCTCTAAAAACTTAAATTTTCGAAAAGCATACTCTAATTAAATGAGGTTTTTGTTCCATTGCATTTTATTAAATAACAAATCATCATTTATCTTCAATTATATAAGATTCTTTCTGACAATTTTCTCACATATCTAATTTGATCTTCTTTTTTTTATTTTTAAAATGAGCAAAATTCAATAAATCAATTCTTTTTATTAGAGCTTCCATCGACTTATAATTAATATATCCAAACCATCTAAATTCCACTCTTTGATCTTGTCGTCATTGAAGCTAACGAATATAGTCATTTCTCATATTATGTCCTTTTATGTATACCCACTCATCTACCTTACAATTCTTATTTTTGTGACACTTATATTATTTGTTTGTTTCTGCTTTATATGTCAGCATTCATCATCATATAAATAATATAATATCATTAGCATTACTATTAATATATAAACTTTACCTTTAAATTTGGGGAAAAAAATTCATCACACAATACACCAAATGCATTCCTCTACTTTATTCATCTTGCTTGAAATTTTGATACAATAACAACAAACAAGCCTTTATCTCATTAAATGAGGTCAACTACATGAATTCTTTTTTTTCATTACATTCTATAAATTAACAAATTTACTTTTCAAAAAAAATTAACAAATCTTCATTAAGTTCTAAGTGTAAGATTATTTTTTACGGTTTCTTGTTATATCTTTTTTAATCTCTCTTCTTTTTTTTATATAAACAAGGTTAAATAATTTAACTTTCCTCACCGAAGCTTTAATCAATCTATAATTTATATATCCAAACCATCTAAGTCAACTCTCTATGAGTTTATGCTTATTTTTCATTATCTTTTTGTGTATACTTATCTATCTTAGCATTTTTATCTCTACGACACTTATTTTATTTATATATTTATGCTTTGTAAACTATTATTCAGCACCATATAATATTACTGATCTTACTATTATTTTATAAATTTTATCATTAAATTGAATGAAAATTTTTCATCACACAATACTAGATATATTCTTTTACTTTATCGATTCTACTAAGAATTTTGGTGTGCCTATGATTTCTATATGATAATTAACAACTCCTAATATTTATAACTCACAAGCCAAGCTCACAGTTCCAAAGGGTTAACAATCTTGGGATAAGTCATATTTCAGTCTCATTTACAACTAGCTCATTTAATGCAAACTCCAGTGAAACAAAACAATGAGAACTTGAAAAGAGTGAAACAGAGTTGATGAGCTACAGCTGCAGCAGCAGCAGCAGCAGCAGAAGCAGATCACTGAATACCCCCTGGATCATTATCATTTCCAGCTTAGAGGATTTAGCAAGTAAAACTATTTAAGAACTGAGTAACAGTGGTTAGAAATTAATATCAATTCCTCATTTCATCATTATGAAAGATAATTTCTGAAAGCAGAGATAGGGTATCTCTCATTTTCGTCTTCTAATTCTGATTTACGGATAAATGCTCAATATTAGCATCTATCAGTATGCAGGAAGGGAGAACATTGATTTAAAAACTGGAGCAGGTGCAGGGATGTACAGTCAGTCGACCGGCTAAAACGTCCCCAATTATATCCTCAAGGTGAGAATTATTGGGTCCGAGCAATGAAATTCATTGGATGTTTGAGGCCCACTCATAGCACAATACGTAGGTATGTGGGATTCAGAGCGAGAAACAGTGCTATCTGCGAATAGTGCTATGTATAACCAGTTTTTTATTTACAGAAATACTTTTACTATATGTAGGCAATTTTTTGTTAAGTATTTCTTCACTACATATAGTATATTTCAACCCACATGTAGGATATTACTGCATATATGCATCATAAACTGTGTACATAAAGAAATAGGCATTCTAAGGCTATATCTTTTATATAATGTAGTGAAAGAATGCTTATATATAGCAAAAAAATGTATAGACATAGTAGAAAAACATGCATACATAGCACTATTCACTATTTTAATGTTGTTTTTTCGCTTAGCAATATCGCTGAGACCTACATGCTTACGTGCCACATTATGAGTGATCCCCAAAATCCGATGCATTATGTTGCATGAACTCAATAACTTCTCCATCAAGGGAGAAACTGCGAAATTTAGATTTCCTAAAACAAAAAACTACTTGGTTAGGTTGTCTTCAAGTTATGAACTAATTACCGGCTTTGATTAAAGATCTTGCTAGTAAATAATCATGAGATTGAAACAAAACAGATAGTATACTTGTTGATTACAACATATTGAGACAAAGAAGATCGGCTTGACTTTGTTCAATGCAGAAAAATCCTGTTTTAGAATTGTTTAAATTGAATGCACATTACAAGTACTGAAGTTAGTGATTCATCATCACATCAATGGGCTTACCCAAATTGTTGCGTTCGACTTAATAAATCATTCTTTGCCATAAGTGGCGCTGAGTTCAGTTTATGTCGTCCTTTTGACATAACTAGATATCAAATTACTTTCGACTTGATTCATTTTCTCTATAATCCTTTCAAAGAAATGCTTATCTCCTTATTGACATCCCACACTCTGTTTTGCACACTCAAACCACCAAAGCCTTTTTCCGAGATCTTCCCTTAGTAGATATTACTTCCTCACACTCTTAATATTATCATTTTCTCTTGATATCTCCTGTTTGCATACATGTACGACAATAGTAATGTAATCGAAATAATCGATTTTGTTGCTCGTAATTTCTTTATTGCCTACTATTTTGGACAAATCATGTCCCTACCACATGATTTACTTCTTTATTGCCAATTAAAGCTAACAAATAATAAGATTTTTTATGCTCCAAGAAGAACCAAATTGGCCAGGAGAACAGCAGGTGCTGATAGATAAGCATATTCGAAATAGAGTCGGTAATATCAAGAAAAATAATGGCAATTGTCTAACAACAAAAACACAAAGTGGGAATCTAACAGGACAGAAAGTTAATAGAACAATTAGTAGAAATAATTCTAATGAAGACTGAAAAGTGATTATGACATTCCATTATAAGATAAATCAAAGACAATGAAAATAATCACCATGTTTCATGATGAAAATGCAATGTTTATTTCTAAGAAAGAAGGAAAACGGATAAGTGATTATGACATTCCATTATAGGATAAATCAAAAACAATGAAAATAATCACCATGTTTCATGATGAAAATGCAATGTTTATTCCCAACAAAAAAGGACCTAATTGAATGTCAAGCTTGAACAAGCTAAGGGCATCATTCAACCACAATGATTGATGCTTTGGCAACACATCCAGCATAGGTAAAACTCACAAATGAATCTCCCATGTCAATAAAACATAGCCAAAAAGAAGAGGTTCCTAGAAGAGAACAAGTTTTATTACTTGTAACATTTTAGGCATGTCACCAGTTACCCACGCTTAGTTAACCCCAAATATGAGTACAATAGGTCATTCTATTGAATTGAGATCAATAAGGCACGATACTGTGAATGTTTACAACAACTAAGACATAAAACCAATTTGGGGTCATCTAAATGGACTCAAGTTCACCATATTTAAAGTAGTGCCCTAATCCCTATGTAAGCTTAAGTGAGTCAAAATCATATTTAATGATCATATGTGTAATATCCCATAATCTAGATGTAAATGTATTATCTACTTTGATTTTAAGGAATTGCGTGACTTGAGAACTTTTAGGAGGTCACCCATTCTAATACTACTCCATCTCAAGCACACTTAACTATGGAGTTTCCTATCACTAGCCTTACACTTTTACCCTAAAAAGTACTTCTATCATTTTGGACTATGCTATTTACTTATATAGCTCGAAACTCCCTTCCTTTTCCAATGTGAAACTATTCATTTCTTTGCACCTCTCACCATTTATCTTCTGGCTTAAAAACCTATTGAGAGCCGCACTTTACTTCAGTAATTCACTTCTCTTAAGACATAACCCTGCGATCACTCCGCACACTCTTTGATCATGGGTCAAAGACAATATGCGTGATGATTACTGGTTTTCCCTCCTCTCTTTACCAACTGGAGTTGAACCCCCACACGTTTATATACAAAGGCAGCCTAGAGGCCAACAATAGACATTGAAAAAATCATCTCAACATCCGTCCCACCTCTTATTCTCTATAGGTCTCAACCCTCACACCCTTTCTCATACAATTATTTCCAATATGATCTACTTTGGTATGACCATTTATAATTAAAGCAACCCCAATAAATTAAGCTATTAATTAAGAATATTCAACAGTATATCCAAGAATCCACCATCAATTTTTGCATTCATAGTAAGAATCCTAATTATATATTGAACACACTTAAACAAATAATCAAACAGTCGGTCAACATCACAATACAACATAAAAAGAGATGCATTGCTCACCATAATCCACCTCCTAAGAATCCAGAATCAATCGTTGGAGGGCACTGAACCCTCCTCGGCATTGCGGGGACAAGCCGAAACTGGAGACCGAGAAAGACGACGAGAATGGCCCAACATAGAATCTCAGATCATCTCCACTTCTATCCACCTCACTGATCCCAAACCACAAGAACAAGATTTTCACACTAACCCCATTCAAATTCTTCAAACTCCCAAACTGCACCTTGCCGGAGATCTTCTTCTTGTACCTCAACAAGTAGTTTCCCGGCACCTTGAACTCGCAAACGCCGCTGAGATAAACATCAAAACCCCCGTCTGTCCTCAGGGAATAGTTTTGCACTCCTTCCGGCAGGATCCCCTTGGGAAAATTGAACTTTTCCAGCATTTCGTAGACGGTGACGGAATTGGAAGATTGGGTTTCAGAGGAAACGACGAGAAGGGAGAAGATCAGGAGAGAACCCAAGATAGATTTGAGCGTGATTGGGGATTCCATCGAAATACTAGGGGCGGAGCAGCTCGAGATGGGGTTTTTGGGAGACTTCAGAGATTTGAAAGGGGAACGGCAGAGTCGAGAGAGAAAGAAGGTAATATACGGGTGATTGGAATTCATCGATGGTAGCCGCCATGGGTCAATGGAAGAAGAACTGGACAAGATCACGAGAGGGAGAAGGTGACATTTCCAAAGGATAGGATAAATTGCATATAGGGCCCTGATGTTGGAGAGTGAATAACAATTGGTCTCAACTTCACCCAAATTTTATTGCATTCGGTTGGGCTGCAGACTGCCCCACTACTGACTTGGTGCCCTTATTGGCCGGCCGAACATTCGGCTAACCGAATCCAATAATTGTTCTTTGTGTAGGTTTGACTTTAATTTTTTTTTTTATAGACATTACTGTTCCATTAAAATTACAGATTTTAATTTTTAAATATAACAGTTTAACGGTATAACTTAATAAAATCTATTACAAAAGTACTATATTGAAAAAAAAAATTAGAGCCCAAACTATATAAAATTAAAAATTTACCACAAGAACCAAAATGAAATTATCTTAAAAACTCAATCCGAATTAAGAACTGTGCTAACGAGTCAAAATAAATAATAAATTAATCCTATTAATTCATTATTATCACAAAAAAGCAAATATCACATAATTAGGAAAAAAAAATTATAATTTGATTGAATCTGATGTGCAATCTGGTTTTGGTATCGAGTCAGTAACGTGCTGAGTCACAATCAAGTTGAACGAATCGAGTGGTCTGATCCGATTTTTATAGCACCGGCTTAGAATGCCGGGTCAATATATGAGTCGGGTATAATTAATAGCCTAATGGGGGTCAGCAATGCAGTTATCCTGATAATTCCATAGTAGGGATAAGTGCATGATATCCTTAAACCTTATTTAATTCGAGTTATTTTTTAATTCAATATAAATTTTAATTATAAAACTCAACATTATTTTATATCGAACATAAAAACGAATATTAAAATTAATTTTATTTCACATTTTATATACTTTTTAATATTAAAATAAATTTTTTTCTATTAAATCTAAAAAATAAAATATTTTTTATATCTAAAAAAAATTCGAATCAAACGAGACCTTAGATAAATGCAATGAAACTTGAACTATTGAATTACTTTCATCATTAAATTATGTTAAGTCTAATGTTACATGGTAATTAATCTTTATAATCACTTCCAGAAAAGTAAGCAAGGGACCCAACTAAAGGAGCATTGATATACGTCGCGGGCTCTGATCCGGCGTAATTGTTTCGATCATCCGAGAAAGCATCGTTTTGGTTTGGCCCGCCGACAACTGCTCCTATCAAGATGTTAGGATTGGGGTTATCTGTGTTTAGATATTGGAATCCGTCTTGGCAGCCAATGTGGTTGGGGCGACTGGCCTTCGACGGCAAGGAGGATCCCCGATGGTGTATCTTCTTTGGGAATTGTGCACCGAATGCCACCATATACGACATATTCAAAGGATTCTGTCCTAGGATGTAGTCCACCTAGTCAGATAATACAGTAATCAGATCATTCTGTAATGCTCAAATTATGCTATTTTTTGAATTTGATTCGAGTTGAGACTGACTGATATAATCGTACCTGTTTTTTGGCCAAATTTCTCAAAGTACTCGAAGTAACCAAGAGGTTCCCACACTTGAAAGTGTGATTTGATGAAGCCATGAACTTGGCACAAGTTGAGAGCAAGAAGGAGATGGAGGTTACATATTGGAGATTGCTTGAGCTCAGCTTGAAGATAAGACCTCCTAAAAAATAATATAAAAAAAAATTTATGCACTCATACAATTAAATCTTCTAATCTACTCAAATAGGACAATTATATATATATTATTACAATTTAATTATTTTATATATTTAATATTTTAATTTTTAAATTATATATTGATCATAAAATTTACATTATTACCTGTATCTTACAACTTTATTGTATAAGTTGTAATTTTATTATTAATATATAATATTAAATATTTAGGTATTAAAAATATAAAATAACTAGATTTTAACAGCATGTACTTGCCTCTTTTTAAAATTATATTCAAATCTCCAAATTATTTGTGTTTAGTCCCAAATTTTTAATAATACATGATATAAATCTTTAATGTTTGTTTGACTGTTTAAAATTAATTTGATTTAATTTTAAATAGTCATATCACATCACATAGTTAATTTATTTCACATCTTACACATGTATTAAAATAATAATTAATTTATATCGCATAACTCACATGTCTCAATATAACAACTAATTTTATTTTTATTATTCATAATTTTTAATAAAAAATACTTTTATTCAAATTTAATTTTTAATTTAATTAAAAATTAATTTTTGCAAACAAACTGTACTTGAATTTTATCCCTAAAATGAGGATGGGCTTATTGTGTTTATATGTATTTGAAGATCTAAATGTAATATTAATTAAAGAGTAGTATAAACAAGTAAATGTGTACTGTTAATATAAATAAAAACATAAATAAACCAAATAATAATAATAATTAATATCATATAAATAAACCTGGTGTGTATTGAGTGGAGGAAGAAGGGGAATTGGGCAAAATCCTGCACATGAACTCCTCAGCTTGAACTCTGAAGGCATCATAAGCCTGGTCTTCCTCTATCAAGGCTTTCTGAATTAGTAGATTTAATGTTAATTTAATTTCTTTGCTTTCATTTTTTTTTCCCCCCTTAACTCCTTTGATTCATTCTTGCATTTTTCACTAAGGTTTGTCGACGGGTCGTGCCATAGTCCAACTCGATAAAAAACATCGAGAGATCTGATTAAACCTCAAGTGGGGTTTTTTTTAGACTCGATGAACTAAACCGAATAATAAAGCGAAACGTCTGTTTAGTAATGAGTCAATTCCAGGTTAACAACGGCTAGAACCTTTAAATGCCTCAACCCAATTTCTTATTGATTATACATGCGTCATTCGTCATATAAGCTTAACTTTTTTCGTTCTCGTCATTCGTAATGCTTTCGTAAAGGTCGACATAAATAACATTTGAGTTTATCTTGTTTGCACTTATGTGTATGTAGATCCCTCTAAGTAAATTAATGTTTTAAGATTATTAATTGAACTCAACTCGAGCCTACTCGAATATGAAAATTAATTTCTCAAGATCTCGTTTCATAAAGAGTTAGCCGAAGCGCATGCATGCTACGTGCGTCGGGTTTTGGGTTAATTTCCCCAACCCCAAGTCGACGGCCAATTGTGTTCAGATACGAAACGAAGTAATAGTATTGAGTTTAAGTCCGCATCGAGTTCGACCCGTCAACCTATTTCGACGCGAGTTTAACTTACCCTGGCAAGGAGGACTCTGGCTCCAGCAAACTTGTTGTCCCAGCTGAATATGTCCACCTGGTCATCTGCCTCAAGGGATTTCAGGTAGTTGAAATAAGAAGCATCATTTGTGGCTCTCAACAGCCATGATGCTCCCCAAAGCAGCTCATCCTGCACATAATAATTAAATTAAATTATATTAAATTAAATTAACTTTATGACTTCAATAATTATGTTTTTAATTTTTTTAAAATATATTTTTCAATTTATTTCAAACAAGTAATTCAAATAATACATGAAATTTTGAGTAAATTGCATTTGGGATCCCGAGGCTAGAAGGATGTTGTAAATTGGTCATAACGTAAAAGTTATAAAATTACTGTTGTTTGCTCCAAATGCCTTGTTTGGCATGAGCCCAAAAATGGACAAAAAAATATCTTAATAATATTTTAAATTTATTATAAATTTTAATAACTTTATTTCACATCCAACACAAATTTTAACCTTAAAAATCAACTTTATTTTACATCCAACACAAATTCCAATCTTAAAATCAACTTTATTTCACATCCTACACACCTCCCAATATTAAAATAAATTTCTTTCCCATCAACTCTAAGAAATAATTATTATTTTTTATCATTTTATTATAAATTTATTTTTAATCATTGATTTTTTAATTTTTTAGAGTATAATTTTACAACATTAATCTTTATAATTTTATTTTTAAAGTTTTAAAGCAAAAAAAAAATTGAGAGAAATTAAATATTAATCTAATAGTTATTTAAAATATATAAATTATTCAAAATAGTCAAAAAAATTAAATTTTATATTTTTATAGAACAACTAAAAAGACAAAATTTTGAAATAAAAGTAATTTTAATAATATTGATCATAAAAATGTTTACATTAATCAAATGATTTAATAAACCATATATAGGGGCCTAAAGGCAATTTCAAAACTGGGGCCAATTCATTAGTTATCTCAAATTATAGGGACATAGAAGTAATTTTTCATATAAAATACCCCACCCTATAGAAATTGCACCTACAAATAGAGAAAAATTAATTATTGCATACTCAATAGTATTGAGGAAAAAATGTTCTCAAATTACACCAACACATTATAATTAATTATTATTTAATATTTAGTGTATCTTATTATATATGTATTTTATATTTTAAAAAATTGCAATATTATTGTATTGTGCATGTATTTTCATAAGTTAAAACCCACCATAATAAGGAATGTGAGTTTTGATGATAAAATAATCATTTCTCATGTTTTAAATTAGTGAAATTTAGCACGTTGAATATTCGAACTGATATTTAACTCGAATTATATTTAATTATTGATTTGAAAGAAGCTTCACACTAATTTATTTTTTTAATTATAGAATTAAAATTTATTTCGTATAATATATTTATTTATTATTAAAAACTTAAAGGTAAGAGATACTAGCCAATAGTATGTATTGTTCAATAAATCAAGTAGCCATTGACTCATATCTAAACCACCGACTCAATTAATGTTCGAGCAAACCCAAAATCAAATGTTGGTTGAGTCAAGCCACCTTGAACTTAAATGTTATTCTAGTTGAGCCAGCCCAAATTTATGGAGAGATTAAGGCCATCACACACCTATAGACTCACTTAAGGGTGAGCAAAATAACTGAAACTCAAAACTCGATTCAAAACTGACACATATTTTACTCAGTTCAACTCAACTTGATTTTCTTATAACTCAGAGTTAGGTTGCTCGAAAAAAATCAATTCAACTTATAATCAATTATTATTATATATATATATATGCTTAAATATGGCATATAAAATATATATTAAAAAACTTTATGTATAAATTTAACTAATTAAGAAGTAACATAGAACTCAAATTAAAATATAAATTTGATTCAACTCAAAAAATCAATTGAAGTTGAGTTAACTCAAATTAAACTCAACTCTTGCGAACTCAAAATCTTCGAGTTTGAGTTGAGGTAAACTCGATTGAACTCGACCTGACCCGTTATCAGCCCTAGACCCACCTTGTATCCGGAATAAGAGCAATAGAAAGGGCAGACGGCCCCTCCCAAGGAGTCGCTGTACTTCCCCTCGTACTTCACGGCGAAGGCCATCACGTTCTTCGCCGCCGCCAGAAGCCGGCTGGAGTAGCTCCGGTCGGCCGTACGGAACACTACGGACGCAGCAGCCAGGGCCGCCGCCGTCTCGCCGGCTATGTCGGAGCCGGGCTTCTCCGGGGAGACCCAGTAGACGGTGCGCGGGGTGTCCATGTCCTCGGGCCGCTCCCAGCAGCTGTGGTCGGCGTTGGGGTCGCCGACGCCGGCGTAGAGCCTCGAGGGGACGGCGGCGGTGGCAAGGAGGAGGTAGTCGGTGGCCCACCTGACGGCGGCGCGGGCGGCGGGGAGCTGGGAGCCCATGCGCTTGCCGTACTCGACGACGCTCCAGGAGAGCATCGTCGTCGTGAAGGCCATCGGGAAGCCGAACTTCACGTTGTCGCCGGCGTCGTAGTAGCCGCCGGTGAGGTTCACCTAGAGAGAGAGAGAAATTACATTTTAACTCCTGTTAAATTTATTATTATAAGTACTTATAAATACAAAATTTAAGTTTTTTTGTGTAAAATAAATTATATTAATTAATGTGGGCCAATAAACAATTCGAAATCTATTTTTATAGTTTTAAATTAACTAATCATCAAAAATAAAAACTCACCTAATATGGCAAGTTTTTTTTCCCCTAGTTTTGATGGAACATAATGTCAAATAATTTTGAGGGTACAATGTATAAGTTTTACATTTATGAGGTGAAAATTGTAAAATGATGATTTTTGAGGGTGAAATTGCATTTTCCTCCAGCTAGCATAACAAGTGGAAGAATTTGCTAATGACTTTTTAAGCATTTAACTCATAAAATTATATATTTATAAATATCACATGAAAAAGTTTCCCTCTCTTTTTTTTTTTTTTAAGTTTTCCTCTCTTTTGAAGGACTTAACTTTTCCTAATTTAACGAAGGGTATAGTTTTTATATAATTATGCATTTAAAATATAACGTGATATATATTATAAATAGCTAACTTAATTTAGGTATTAGATTAAAAAAAAACTTTATGAGTAGTTATGTGAGTAAAAAGCCCTACTGATAACATGTAAATATCAAGAGCTATAGAATATGAGTTTTAAATTAAATAATAATATTGATCAAGGACCCATGAAATTAATTAGATCTGTCAACATGATATACAAAAAAAATCAGTCAACATAATGCATAATTTTATGGTTAAAAAAATGATAATTAATTTTATGTAGTAATTAATTGCAGTTTGATCATCTTAATTACACCTTTTATTATTTTGTGAATGTGATCATAGAGACTATATAAACATATACATACATACATACATAAATATATATATATATATATATATATATATATATGTATACAATCAAAGATGAAAATTTCAAATTATAATATTAGATTTTTAGTATAAGAATGATAATTCTTTAAGACTGCATCTAGATATACATAAATATTCTTATAAACAAGAGAGGAAAATATAAATGTCCTTTAAAATAAACATAAAATAATCACCATATATTTCAAAATAAAATCTAAATTAAATAAAAAAAAGGAATATTTAAACCTACATTAGCAGAAGAGCCATCAGTGAGTGCAGAGTCAGCTCTCCACTTGATCTTCTGATCAGGAGGGAGCCTTCCTGATCTCTGGCCCTGGAAGAACAGTATAGATTTGGCCAATGCTTCCCCATAGTTAGGGTTAGGGTTTCCTTCAGCTCCCCTCAACAACAGAATGAATAAGCTGAAGAAGGAGAAGAAGAAGAAGAAGCTTAAGCCAGGCTTAGGTGATGCCATTGGCCAGAAGGGGCTAGCTATGAAATATACAGCAAGAAGAGCCAGACCCATGGCCTTAATATATAGAAAGAGGAGCAGCATGGCTAGCTACATCTAATTGAACAAGCTAGGGTTTAATTTGCCCTTAATATGAGGTATAGCTCCACATGCATGCATGCATTTAATAAATTTAGTAGTGTAGGTTTGGCCAAACTTATAAAATTCATCTTTTCTTATAAATTAATATTGTTGTTATAGGGTTGATCTGAAATTACCTCTCTATTTTGTTACATGAACTCATCTGTATTATTAATTAAATACGAATATTGTGCTAATTTTTTATATAATATATGACACTTAAAATAGACAGATTTGATATCATTATTAGTTCGAATTTGTTATATAATATGGATATTCCAAACATTCACAATCTACCACCTGAATGGGTCAAATTACTAATTGTCTCTTAGTTTATGAAAGAATATTTCTCTCTCTAAAGTTTGTGAAAAATGTTTTACTTAAAAGATTTTTTTTAAACTATAGGAAAAATATTATTTTCAAAGTTAATAGCAATTAAATCTTTCTAGTTTGAGCTTATCTGCAACTAGGTCCCTATGATTTTTAAATTAATCATATAACTTGAGCTAATAAGCAAATAAATCCTTTAATATTAATTAAAGTACCTAATAAAGACTCATTTTTTCTAATTAATAGAACAATTTAAATATTATTTTCATCCAAAATATTTATTAAGCTTTTAAATTAATTAAATTAGTTCATTAATTAGAAAAAATACTCTATTGAGGCTTTTTATTAAGGAGAGTCTGCGAGACTACACCAACAAAGGATTTACTTTATTAATTTATAATCTAAAAAGACTTAAAGGTCACATAGACCCAAACTAGAGAATCAAAGGAAGGAGGAAATCCCAAGACAAAGGGCACATGAAGCAATATCTCAACTATCAAGCATGGCCATGGGATCTCCTATAGGTCATCATAGTATGGTTCATGCCACCAAACTAACCTTTTTGACTCCCTAGATGATGATCACCCACAAGCCATAAATATTCTAGTACTCTTGAGGCATAAATTAATTGTTTCGGATTTCAAAATTCGTTCTATAGCGACTCGAATATTATCCATGATTTGAAAGCATCATGTACGCTACAACTAAATTAGTTTGAACACTCATGACGAACATAAGAGGAAGCGATCAAGGAATATAGTTTAAGAAATGCGTACGAGATTTATGTGATTCGATATTGTATATGATTTGTAGTCGGGACAATACTTTTCTCTAGTTCACACTTATTTAGAGTTGAAAATTGAAGCAAAATTTATTTAAAAATGACTTTAAATTAAATGATCATGTAGATAATTAAACTTATGGTCTCAAATTCATTAATATGTTACGTATTTCTTCCAAGTGAAATCCGGCCCCTAGTATGTGCACTTCTTTGGAGCTAGTAGAGTTTGTTGTATTACTATTAATATTGTACATATTTGATTATCTCCACAATATGCTCAATATATATTGTGTTATAGAGGTTGTCAAATATGTATTTTGTGATGTAACAAAAATAAACTATATATTATGTGAAATTAAGATTGATGACAAGATTTTAGTAGATGTGTGTAATAACTAATAACAATAAAAAAAAAGAAAATTCAGTATCGAATATTTATGTAACATGAGAGAGTATTTAAATAATTATATGTATATAATCATCTCTTGTATATATTAATTAATCTAATAGGACATTTGGTTCATTGTTATTTTAATGTTATGCCATATAATCTAGATGTCATTTTTTAATTAATAATTCTATAGTTTTATAATAAAAAATTATTTATAGATGTCATTAAAATAAATAATTTTTTTCTCAAAATAACGTGATATAACATGACCAAGATAACATTACACCAAACGCCCGTTAAATCTCATTTCAAATGTATGTATATTAATTATACATATACGTGCCCACTACATGTACAGTATTACACTAAGTATAAGTTTTATCCTCATATATATTAAGGGTACGTAATTCTACTCAAGTTTCTGAAATAGATCTACGATTTCATGTATGCAGGTAAATAAAAAAAGAAAATATGTCATTTGAGTTCCTCTTATCTATTTTTTTTTTCGTGAGTCATTTTCGATGTATTCCGTTAAGTTAGGCAATTAATTAAGTTGTTATTTTGAAAAATTTTAAAAATATATTTAGCATTAAAAATATGTTTAAGTTTTTCCAAATATGATTATATATTATAACTTCAAGTTTTATGTTTTTTTCTATATCCTAGCTTATAATCGTAATTTTGAATGTTTAAATACTTATTTTAAATTTTTTAAAAATTGAGTGTATTTGTTGCAAAGGCTAGCTTTAAAAAATTTAGATTAAACTTTGATAAAATTATTTTTTTATTAAGATTTGTGTATTATATAAAATAAATTTGATTATTATGTTAGAATGTGCTGTGAGGCATGTGATATAGTATTTACTTATTATTAGTTTTATATATGTAGGATGTGAAATAATTAAAGTTAATTTTTAAATTTAATATATATATATATATATATATATGAATATATGATATAAAATATTGTTAATTTTTAATATTAAAATTTACGTATGATGTGATAAATTAAATTAAAGTTAGCATTATTAATTTTAACATTGGTAAACAAATGTGATCAAACTTAACGATTCTATCAAAGAAACCCGTGTGGAAATAATTTTGGACGAGAGAGATGCTGATTATATATGTTTATTTTTATGGACTCGTGTAAAATTACGAGTCTAGCTAGCTCGGGTGCCTCGATTTAATTACCCCTATACTATATGTATACAGAAAACTCTAATATTGCTTGGGGGTTGCCTTTATCTGGTATCACTATTTTATTTCAAGAAAAAAAATCACTAAAAGGCTATTTTAAATTTTGGGTAAATTGCATTCAGGCCCTACGATTAAAAAAATATTATGAATTAATCCTAATTTTTTAAAAATCTCGATACGAGTCCCTAAAGTCGTAAAAATATTATAGTTTTGCCCTAATTAAAATATAGTTATGAACCATTATCTGTTTAGTTTTTTAAGTGTAACTTTATATTAATATCAATATTTTTTAAATTTTAAATTTTTATAGTGAAGAAAGTAATAGAATAGAAATTAAATTTTAGATTTTTTAAAAAAAATTAAAGAATGATGAAGATTTCGAGCCATAATATTTATGTAAATAATAATTTAAACTAGTAAAAAATGATCAAATATCATGTTTTCTAGTAGGAAAACCAATCAAAAAAGATGAAATTTTGAAAGATGGATCAAAATTTCCGCTTTTTTTTTATCAAAAATTAAATTAATTTATAATATCTTTCTTCAGGAGCTCAGATGCAATTTACCCTTTTAATTTTTTTATCTCTCAAGAATCTCTACTAAGAATATTGAGTCTAATTAATTGCTTATGAATTCCTCTTAACTAATTCCAAGGGAAAAGGCAGTATTCTATATGGTCTTTGGGCAAGGTAGATGCTTCACGCTTACACCCTTACATTAAGGGCTCCCATATAATTATGCTTGCATGCCTCTTTCTTATATAATTAACTTATTTTAATTTTAATCTCATATATAAATTTTAATATTAATTTTATTTCACATCATATATATATTACTAAAATAATAACTAACTTATATCGCATCTATCACATATCCCAATGTAACAACTAATTTTATATCACATCTTTTATATATCTCAACATAATAATTAACTTTAGTTCACATTATTCATAACTTTTAATAAAAAATATTTCTATTCAATTTATTCTTACAAACAAACACAGACCCTTAATAGGTTACATATCTCTAATATACATACGATAGAAAATGAGGTACAATAATAATATTATTGACAACAGTAGTAATCTAACCCCCTCTTTTATCATCACCAGAACGTGATCTTCTGTGTTATCAAACTCGATCCCTCTACATGTCCACGTTTCCTATGGGCTCGCGTCCCTTGTTTTACGTAGTCCTAACCTTTTTAATTGTCTTAACTAGCTCGATCTCTTCACTACCAAATCTATCGTGCAATCATTTCAAAATGTGCATTACGAAAAAAATTTAGTTTTTCATACGTAAAACTCTTTGAATTAGAAATTATTTATTTTTCTTAGGCTCTAGCATTATATCCATATATATCACACGTGTATTTTATTTATTTATTATAACCACAATTTAATCTCAAGAAACAAAAAGGGATCAAAATTTACGTATATCACCCGTAAAATTAAACTTTTTATTTATTTTATTCTAAAAATTAGATATTTACACTTATTATCTCAAATTTTAAACGCATAATTACAAACATCAGTACTCGCTCCATCAAATTGAGAGAGATCTAATTATTCAATCCAATCATTCATCGTTATGAGAAAGCTGATGCTTGTAATTATATATTCAAAATGTAAATATCTAACTTTGGAGATGAAATAAATGAAAAGCTCAACTTTAGGAATGATATATGTATATTTTTTCAAAAAAAATATAATAAATTTGTGATAATAAGATTGATATTAAAGTTAACTCGCTCAAATTTAACTAAGATGCTAGCACTAATTGAAAATAAGAGAAGGTCTTCAAATTTTACCACTTTGTACGTAGCCCCATCAATATTATAACGTGAGGGCACCACCATGCATGCATGTGTTGCATGTGATAAGAGGTAAAAAAAAAGTCATGTCATTGAGTAGCTAATGTGTCCCAAAACTTGTAAGTTTCACATATTTCGTACATCTAACTTTAATTCTAATTTTATGTTAACTATATAGTCAATGATTCGACACGTACTAGCTAGGCTTATACTTCATTGATTCGAACCCAATTCATAATTGCTAGTGCACTCCTTAGCTAGCTTAGCATCGACCTGATTTTGAACGAGTCTATTAAACTAACTAGCTAGGTTGGCATCGACCTAATATATATATATAGTAAATTACGTTTAAGTTTTTGAATTTAGAACATATAATTAGACAGACGTATAAATTTAAAAATTTAATATTTATGATCCTAAATTAAATATATATTAATTTGATAAAATTTTTAATTTTTAAATATTATAATTTTATAAAATGTTTGAAATACTCTCCTCCCTCCTCCCCCTCTCTCTCTAGATCTTCACTCTTTTGCTCTCCATCAGCAATCGCACAGCCTCGCACGAGGGCCGCAGGAAAGTGGCTGCCAACATGTCCCGCGTGGCCATGTAGCCCTCGAGCGAGGGTCGTGCAAGGCCGCACAGCCCTTAGGTGCATAGCCAGCCGCCCTCTTGCATATCGCGCGATTGCGTGAAGAGGTCTAGAGAGAATCATATTTCGAGTATTTTATAAATTTTTAAAGATATAGACTTATATGATACTGTGCCCTAAACTCAAAATTGTGTACGTAATTTACCCTACAATTAGTTCCTCCCTTATCAATGAAGTATAAGAAACTAGAAGAAATTTGACTTTTCGATGAATTGTAGGAGAAGAATTGCAGGAGAGGTTAAAGCTGCCTTTTGGATGGATGTTATGCACAAAATACCCTCATGGTGATGATATCTTTGGCTTCTCTTCAAAGAAACAACACTTTTATAGGTCAATTGCTACTAGAAAAATCAGCTTTTTATATTACCACCTATATAAGAACTCTACTATATTTTGAAACTTCACCATAAAAATGCATGATAAATAACACATAAATCATCCATTCTTAGATTCACAAAATATGTATTTACTATTCTACGAAATATCGAATAAAGTTCACACACTTTGGAGGGTATTTAAGGATGTAACACGATGATTCAAATCTATCACGACAATGTCTTGTGGGACTATAAGAATCACATTCACTTGAGCGAATGCAGTATGATTTCATCATGCACGGATAGGGATGGCAATACGATGAATTTGAGTCGGATTATATAAAACTCATATTAGTTTTGCATTTTTTAAACCATCATTTATGCCTATCTCATACCTTTACTCACTCAATTTCAAAAATCAGATATTTACGTATCGTCTAAACTTTAAATACATAATTACGAATTTATCTCCTACACTAAATGAAAAGATTATTTTTTTAAATATAAATATTTTTAATTCACTAATTAATAATATAAGCATAATTAAAAAAAATTAACAAGAGAGTATATTTCGGACAGAGTTAACTGCCGCCGTTAAATTAAGAAGTCGCCCATGCTCCGAGCGACTTCTGTTAAGCAGAAGTTGCACGACTTCTGTTAAGCAGAAGTTGCACGACTTCTGTTAAAGCAGAAGTCGCCCGTGCGCCGGGCGACTTCTCTATTCTTTAAAAAAAAATTCAAGAAAATAGCCTCAACTTTATTCTCAGTTTATTTTTATGTCAATCGTTCTTTGTTAATATTAATTATAACAATATTAACTGGTTAAAGTTTTAATGGTTTATAAAAATATTTATATTTTAAAACTAATATTATATTTTATTATAATATTTATATATAAATACTTATCAAACTTTCCCACTCTTTCATTTTATAAGCTTTTTTTATGTGTGAATGATTTAAGTGATAGCAACAGGGAATTATTCTAAGGGTGCGTTTGGTTCAATGTTATTTTGATGTTATGTATATAGAGAAAATAATTATTTGGTTTAATGACATGTATAAATAATCTTCTATAAAATTATTAAATTATTAATCAAAAGATGACATCTAAATTACATAACATAACACCAAGATAACAACGAACCAAACGCCCCCTAAAATAAGTTAATAACATAAAACTTTAATTACAATTTTTTATTAATTAATTAAAATTTTAATTATAATATTATTTTTATAATCATATTATTAAATTTTTATAATTATATATTATTCTAAAATAACTTTACCTATAACGAATAATTATAAATTTTTATTAACTTGTTAAATTTTTCCATAAATCACCGCATTTCCAAATAGGTCGCATCTCTCGAGACTTTTGTTAAGCATTTTTTTTATTTATAAATATTTTAACTGAACAAAGATAAAATTTTCATTAGTTTAGAAACTTAAAATTTATAACTAAATTTTAGAAATAATATATGTATGTAATAATAAATTTAGAGTTAATTTTTCACATATTATTTTTAAATTTAGAATAATCCCATATTCTATCACATAAATCATTCACTTAAAAAATATTAAAAATTAAAAAAATGAGGAAGTTTAATAAATATTTATATATAAATATTATAATAAATTGTAATATTAATTTTTAAATTAATTTTTTGAAGTATAAATATTTTTATAACATTAAAATTTTAACTAGTTAATATCCTGTCATATTAAATAAAATTATTTAAAAATAATAAATAATTATGAAAAATTAATAATATGATTAAAAAAATAATATTATAATTAATATTAATAAGGAATGATAAAGTGAGAGTAAAGTTAAAGCCAGTTTCTTGGAAAAAAAAATTTTTTTTTTTAAAAGAAGCCGCTCGGCAGACTGGCAACTTCTGTTTAACAGAAATTGTCGCCCATCAGACGGACGACTTCTTAACTTAAGAGCGACAGTTACGTATTCTCTTTGTTAATTTTTTTATTAATTATACTTATATTATTAATTAATTAATTAATTAAAAATACTTATATTTAAAAAATCATCAAATGAAAAAGAGGCGAGTTTGGTTTTAATTATATATTCGAAATTGGAGGAGACATATATAAATTTCATTGGTTGATAAAATTAATGCAATAGTCAGTCAGTAAGCATATATTCACAGTAAAAAAAGTCCTTCATAAAGTGCCATAGGCAAATCCCTATACCTTGTTTGCATTACCCAATAAAATCTCTATAAATATAAATTTTTTATCACATCAAACCATGGGAACATGCAATTAGTTTAACCTAATGGATTCACTTATCATCAACTAAACATGAAGATTAAAGTATTTAATTTATAATCGTTGTGCTGGAAAATCTAGGAATGAGAAAGGGCAAGCTTGAGTTCTTTAAGTTTATAAAATGGAACAAGAAGAATTTGGGCATTTAAGCTGTTGGGGATGGATACCTCTTATGAGCATGAAGGTGAAGCCGAAGAGAATCAACTTAAAACTCTCTTAAAAGGCGTTCGTCGTTACAAAAATTTTCACCATAGTCTTTCGTCAATGGTTTGAATCCGAGAAGATGGAGTTTGATAAAAGATCCTTCCAAACATCGATCAGATTCACTGATCAAATTTAAATTTGATGACCTCAAGCAAAGAAGGATTCACAAATGAAGCTTCAAAAACAGGAAGCAAAAATGTAAACCATGAGCAAGCCCATCTTTGAGGGAACAAAATCTGTATTTACTTTAGGAAGCAAAATGTACAAGGATATGATTATCTGATGTAAAACTTCATTATGCTCCTAACCTAAAGTGGCTCTTTCATCATACCTTCATAAACAGAATTCTCCCAAAAAAAAAAAAAAAAAACTTCAAAAATGTTGTAATAATTACATGTACAAAATATAAATCCTCTATAACACCATCTAACTATCCAATTCTACAACAACTCTGAAGAACTACTACCATAAAACTGTCTATTTCTCCTACTGCTTACAAAAAATTCTGAAGATCCACCACCATCACAGTAATATCATCTCTATTTCCCCTATTGTTTGATATCTCCACAAGATCGTTGCAGGAGTGCTTCAAATTCCCTTGTCGCTTAACTATATCAACTGCTTCCTGATTGCCAACCTAATAAACCAATGCATCTATAGATGAATACACTTTTTTGTCATCATAAATCACACTTTTATGCCCCTTAGAACTTTTATTTATGCATAGATCCTAAATCAAACAAACCAGTTATGCGAATTTGGGGAACCAAGTGTGATTTGAAGACTGGTGAGGTGAAATAAATTTCAGATGGACCAGGAAGCATGTGTATTCTGGTGTAAATTGCAAGTAGGTTCTTCTAGTTTGGACATGTGCAATTGAGTCTCACATTTTCAAGCTAACCCAAATTGGGAATATGCGCACAATTCAAGTGAACTGCTCTTGGAGCACAATTCTAAGTTACCATCTCTCTTTGACTTCTCACGCAGAGTAGAAAAATCTTTTTTTAATGTCTGTGTTGGCAAAATGACCTATTTGTATATACATTCTCAAATTAGATGACCGATTTGGTTAACTTAACTATGTAAGAGACTCAAATGCACGTATGCTCAAACTAGAAGTTTGCAATTTACCCTATTCATATGAGTAATAAACTTTAGAACTTTTCACAAGAATAAAAAATAAAATAAAATAAACTTTAGAAGAATAATGCAAACCTTGTCCCACAAGCCATCAGAAGCCAAAATGAGGAAGTCACACTCAGGTGTCAGATGCAGTCTTCTAGTCTCAGGTTCTGAAATGATCCATTCTTTCAAGCTAATATCTCCTATAGCCCTTGAGACAGCTAACGAGCCATCAACTCTCCATACTCCCTTATGACAATTCACATAACCACCCTGAAATGGTTGAAATATTTTTTAAACATTAGGAAAAGCATTGATGGAGGTTTTGATTAGAACTATGATTTGGATGAGCAAGGATAACAGTTAAAGCCTTGAACTGAATCGAGTAATTCAGCTTTGCTGAAAATTTAGACCTAAAAATCACTTTGGATGGTTGTGATAAAAAGTACTAAAAAAGCATATTAAGGAGAACAAGGGATTAATATGCTTTCAAGATGATAATAGAAAATAGACTGATAATTAATGTACGTACCGTAGAAAGGTAACAATGAGGGGGAGAGAAGGTTTTTTATTAGGCTAAAATAACATTTGGTTAGATGTACAAAAAAGATGTAGCATAAACTAGAATTAACATCACATACAACAATGACAGGAATTGGCTGTTGAAAAAGATTTCGTGATGGCGAAACCAACTAATTGTCAAAAGATAATGATGATTATGAACTAAGTTAAACTTATTGGAAGGAAGTTTATCTTAACTCAAAGCAATCACATCAAAATAATAAATGAAGCCCACCCCGTTGGGTCGACCATAAATTTGCCAAATCAAACTTAACCCACTGTTGAGTTGGGTCAGTTGTTAGAGCCACACTGATGCAACCCCAACTGCAGAGTTTAGGATGAGTGAGAACTTAGATTACCAAATTTTCAATACGAATTTTCTCATCTTCTCTATCAAGTCGGTGATCGTTTGTTAAGGCATCAGCTACTCCATTTTTGCTCATGACCACCCTGCAATCACCCACATTAGCTACATACAATTCTCCATCCTTCAAAAGCACAGTAGCTGCACATACTCCACTGCGTACACCCTGTTAAATTGAATATGGACAAATTAGTCTCTGAAGCTTACATTAGCCATTCTGCAAAAAGTGAAGTTAAAAATTTCAACAATTCTCCTATTGACGTGTTAAAAGCTAGACAGCTTATACTCCATAAACAATAGTGGCTCCCCACGTACTCCCACCATAATTCAAACACACAACTCACAGATTGTAGGTGAGAGCTGGCATTATTCTGCCAAAAATAGTCATTTTGTTCAGCTTATTTCCTTCCATATACTCTCTCTTTGAACCAGATCAGGACTTTGACTAACCCATATCCTACAATCCCCTAGGCCAACCAAACTATTTCACATCAATGTAGGGCGGGTTGTAGGCTTTGTAGCCTCTCATCTATGTTGCTTAAAAATTAGTTTTAAAGCTTTTAATACAAACTACAAAGTTAATTAAACAATAATAGCTTATATAGCAATCAAAATAATAAGGGATAGCCTTTTAAAGCACACAAGATGTATGGTTACTTAATTCTTTACCACATTAACGAACATGCACAACAATCCTTCTAACTACTGGGATTGATCAATAACCCAAAAAAAAAAATAGTAATGAACCATAAAACATTCTATATACAGGTCTAAAATTGCTCTTCTTCAAAATATCTAGGGTCATTTGGTGCCTGGTTACCCATCTTTTTTACAAAATATAAAAAGAAAATAATTAGGTTTTTTGAATACCAACCTATCAAAAAAAGAAATATTTGCAAAAACAACAAAACTTTTAGATTAAATTTGACCCTAAATTAAGCTTAGCCTGATTAACAAATTGGTCCTTAACCTTTCATGTTCTTCCATCACCTTAAAAGATCTCAAACTCATTTCATCAAATCTTTTCATAGATGAACAACACGTGACCAATCTAAAGCAAACTAAAAAATGGACCTTGTCGTTCCTACTTAAGATAGACCAAGTAGGAAACCTCTTGGGAATCCTAATAATATCTCAAGTTATGAAGGACCAATACCTGATGAACAGTAGCAATCATCAACCATCTATGCCATTGAAGACAGGAAAATATATGAGAGCAAATGCAGATCTCTATTGATGATCATCCTCTACTTCATTTTATAGACGTTAGCTAACATATTAGCAAGAACTAATGACTTTCTCCTCAAAAACAGTTTTTCTATAAGAATTCATTGCTAAACAGGAGGTAGTCGAAAATCTTAATATACAGAAAATATATGCATTGATTCTCATGTATTGAGCATATGGCTTAAAAAAGTAACATCAATTACCTTTTTTTTTCATCTAAAGAGGTAATATTAATTATAATACACAATAGTAGAAAATCACCAACCATATATCCACAGCAAAATAAGAAATTCACGGACTGCCGTCATATGTCAAGCAATAATAAATAAAGTGTTTTTTTTTCTATAAAATTTCTTCGCTAGACAGAAACTTGTTGAAAATCTAATTCTTATAGGAAGTATTTGACTCTTTCTCATGAATTGAGAATAAGGCTTCAAAAGGTAATATCTGTTGAAATATTCAATAGCAGAAATCATCAAACATATATAGTTTTGCTTCCACACCTGACTAAGAAATTCATGGTCTGTCCTCATATATCCAGCTTTGATTGCTGCTTCAAACCTGTCTTCTTCATCCTTTTCATCTACCTGTTCAACTGCATGTAGTATATTCTTCCCCAGTTTCTCAGAGACAAAGTTGACAGCTGCCCGCCCACCATGGCCATCAAACACTCCGAAGAACGCCTAATAAACATCAAAATCAATATCTTCTAATAGAAAATCAAACAAATTAGGGTAAAGTACCTCCTTAATGGTCGGTTGCTTGTAGGACTCATTTTCAAATTTAGAACATTTGGATCCCAAACTTTTTAAATTCAATATGTCCCTTAATCACAAGTTTTCATGAACAACTGTGATTCACAATGTAGAATTGGATGAATGAATCTTCGGTAAACAATGGCCCTGTTTGGCGTAAGGACCAAAATTAGGATCAAAATTAGCACCAAAATGGTACTAGTTGAAAAAACAACAATAGTAATAATAAATAATTTTTTTTAATCATTCTACACAAATTCTAATATAAAAAATATTATTTTACTTCACATACTCAATAATTTTCAATAAAAATATCAACTTTATTTCACATATTAGACCAAAATATTCGAATCAAGTATTTTGATTTAAGATGTGAAATAAAGATGATATTTTTATTGAAAATTATTGAGTATGTGAAGTAAAATAATATTTTTTTATATTAGAGTTTGTGTAGAATGATTAAAAAAATTTATTTATTATTATTATTATTGTTTTTTAAATTAGTACCATTTTGGTTCTGATTTTGGTCCTCGCACCAAATAGGGCCTTATAGCTTATCTGAAATGCCTCTCTTCTTATTCCTTTGCAACTCACAGTCATACCACAGTGTCCTAATTATTTAATGTGCTTATTATCATAAACTTCATAATGGTTTATTCAGTACCGTGTTTTCTTTTTTTGTGATTTTAAATTAGCATGAGATGAGGGTTAATTGCAAGTTGCGCCATTAAAATTATTAATTTTGACACTTTGAAAACTCAAGCTTTACACCCTCAAAACCTTTAATTTTGGAAATTTACACCATATAAACCACAACAATGGGGTGCAGCTTGCCAAAATTAAGGATTTTGAGCGTGTAAAGTGTGGTACTGCCAAATAAGATTACAGGTGTAAGAGCTGCAATTTACTCGATTCTGGTCACCTACTAGAAATGGTTATTCAAAAATTTCACAGGTTGAACAAAAAGCATAATGGTCGCACCCAAGAGAGACTGTAAGACCTCAGAGACCCAATCGAAATAAATTCGGAGGTACATACCTAGGTGCAACAAATTGCGGAAGCAATTCACCAAACAGAAAACCCTAGGAAGGGAAAAGGGATATGAAATACCTGCTTGGAATCTCCATGGATGCCGGTGATGACCTCGAACCCATCCTCCATCCTATGCCTAGCCCCTCTTTTACTATTCAAGCAATACCCGCTCCCTTCAACCTCCATCTCCTTCCCCAAATCCTCCTCATCCCAACCAAAACACTCCGCAGAACCCTCCCCGAAGCAGCTCTCCGGGATGACTATCGTCGGCGGCCTCTTCGTCGGCTTTCTAGCCTCCGCCGCCGGCGAGGGCTCCCTGAAGCCGCATCCCGCCAAACCCGCTTCCTTCGAAGCGCCTCTCGCTCTCTTCAGAGAATGGGCCGGCGGCTCGGCGATCCGCTCCCAGGGCAGGGGCAGGGGCAGGGGCATGGAGAGGGCCTTCCGGAGGACATGGAAAACGTGGATGACGATGGCGATGAGAGGCCAGAGGGACTCCAACTGCTCCACCATGTTCAAACTTCGACCCTCTCGTCCTCCTTCGCTCCCTCTCCAAAGGAAGTTATCTCCGTTTGATCTTCTTGAAAGCGATGTGGATGCAAAGGGGACGGCTAGGGTTTGCTATTCCGGGCTTTTAAATGGCGTTGGTGGAGGGAGAACGAGTCTGGCTTGTCGGTTCATCCGGTTTGACCGGTCAAAGACCTTAAAATTTTTTTTAGGACAAATTACATTCACGTCTCAATTAATGCACAGATCTAAATTTTTAAAATTTAATATTAGCTTTTAATAAATTATAAAATAATTTTTTATTTTTTTATTATTAAAATTTTTTAAAATTATTATTTTACCCTTACCCCGCGCGCAGGCGCGAGCTGCCGATAAACACGTCACGCTTCCATCGGACCTGCTAACGGCCGTGTAGTCTCGCACGTGCGTGGGGATTTGGAGGAGAGAGAGACGCTCTCTCCTCCTGATCCCCGTGCAAGCGTGCGGGCCGTGCTGTCGACGGTGGGTCGCGCGGCTCACCGGTGGACAAGCCGCACTGCTGCAGGACCCGCCGGCAGTTGCGCGGAATCGGGATGAGAGAGAGGGGCATGGCTAAAATAATAATTTTTAAAAATTTTAATAATAAAAAGTAAACTCATTTGATAATTTATTAAAACTCAGGGACCGATGTTATAATTTTAAAAATAAAACTTAAACTCATGGACCTGAATATAATTTGCCCTTTTCTTTAAATTGGAAAATTTTCCATATATGCCACGTTACCTCTGCTTTTACAGTTTTACCACCAAGCACGCATTATTATTTAGGCAAATTGCGTTCCGATCCCTAAGACTGAAACAATATTACAAATTAGTCCCAATTTATATGCCCAAGGACTAATTTGCAATATATTTCCAACCTCAAAAGCCAGCATAAAATCTACTCTGGTTTCTTCTTTTTATTTTTATTTTTTACTCCTAAACAATATAATTTTCACCCCCGATTTAAAATTATAGTAGTGTTAAATTCGAACTTAAGACCCCCTGTCTCTAGGCAAACTCACTCCCTACTAGGCTAAGAGAAGCTGCACGTAAAATTTACTCTTTTTATTTCTTTTTTATGAGATTTTTAACTTTGCTATTTAGAAAAACTATAGTATTTAACTTAATAACTTTGCATAGTGAAATTTATATTAGTCAACTTAAAAAAAAATATTATTTTGGGTACCTCTTAAATCAAATATTTACAAACAATACTCCTAACATAAATATTTACAGGCAAGACCTCTTATTTTTGAATATAAATTTACAGATATCACTCCTATACTAATTTTCATTTGTCATTCTTTTAACTCAATTAGAGTTAATACATGTAACTAATAATATATTTAGCTTATTTCAAGAAGATTAATAATAATAGAATTATGAAATAAAACATAAATCTTAAAAATAGGTAAAAGTTGAATTAAAAGAAATTTAAAAAAATAAAAAATGAAAAATATAGACATTATATTTAATAAAGAGTTAAATATAATCTTAACTACATGCGTTGTGTTGGTCCACTTGCACACCCAAGAGGGGGGTGAATTGGGTGTAGGTAAACTTTTAAAAATTTGAATTAATATATATGTTACAAAAAAAAATAAAGTACTTTTAAAGCTACTTATTATTGTGAGACTTTTATTATTTTCAAGCAAGAGCGTTCAAGCAAATCTTTTCAGCATGAGCAATTGAGCAATTTTAAAGTAGCACCTGCAAACGAATAAGTAAGAATAATATATATATATATATGTATATATATATATATAGTATATGTATATGTACAAAAAAAAGAAAAAGATAATAAAAAGTCAGAGAAATAAAAGTTAGTGTGCAAAAAAAAAAATAGAAAAAAAATACAGTAAGTAAATGTTAATAAAAAAATGCAGAAAGTGAATGTTAGTATTGCAGTATGTAAATGTTAATAGTACAAGAAAATAAATGTTAGTAGTATAAGAAAATAAATGTTAGTGGTATAAGAAAGTAAATGTTAGTTAGTTAGATGCAGTAAGTAAAATTGCAGAATGTAAATTTGATGATTAACTAACTTAATTATAGTGGGACGGACAAATCAAAGTATTTCTGATCGTCGGGCGTTTTCTGTTAGGTAAATTAAATTTACCTAATGTACTAACCCGATTCTGTTCCACAGCTATAATTAAGTTATTTGGATCCTTGGTTATGTTAATTAAATTTGGGGGTGAGTAGGCCCAAACTTTAATTAACTAACCTACCAATTTTAGTTATCTCACAGAGTTTGGACAATTTAAATTATTAAATATTTTGAATTAGCACAATTTACTATGTCCAAAATCTGATCACTGAAATTTTATTTTGAGACTTTGAAAATAAAATAACTATCAAGTACATCAGCCTCTAAATGATAAAAAAAAACAGAAGTGAAAGAAGACACACGATGTATAGTGGTCCGGCTATTTTCTTGCCTAATCCACTCCCCCTTTGTTCCTCCTTCGGGGTTCCACTATCCCAAGCTTGTTATGGCCAAGCTCAAGCCCTAATACAAGAAGGAAACCTATGCCTTTTCGGTTCAAAGGCACAAACCAATCTTTAGATCCTTTTTTACCGAGGGAAAGGAACAACCTCACCTCTTCTTTTACTTGGGGACAAGTAAGAAAAACCCCTCTCCGCGCAGGGAGACCCAAAGCCAAAATCGAAAATAAGAGACAATGACCCTTACGGGTCGTACAAGAGATAAATTAACTTAATTTAAAATTTAATGAGAGCTCTATGTGCAAGGAAGCCAACTCAACTTTTCTAGAGAGAATTTTAGTATTATCTTTCTCAATGTTCTGTGAAATATAAAGAGAAGAGAAAGAAAAATCAAACTCGATGAAATATTTCAATACGATATAAAATCGAGTAAACAGAAACTTCAAATAATTTTCTAGAAAAGACTACTAAGCAAAAACATCTAAAACTTTTTCTGTAGGTGCAGTATTACCTAAGTAGTCTACTATAAAAATTTTAAAATTATTTGAATTTTGTACGAGTTATAAAAATTAAAAAACCGAGATACAAATAAAAATTTCCAGAGAAAAAATTGTTCACCAAAAAATTCCACGAAAATTTTTAAATAAAATAAAAGCTCCCAGAAAGATGTAGTAAAAATTTCAAGTTATTTGGAGCTCAAATCAGTAGTACAAAAATTCGTGAATCTTTAAGAAAAATCGATTCGGAGAGAAAATAGAAAATACCCGATTAAAAACACCTTCAATGATCCAAGAACTCCTAGAATCGACTCCCCACGTTGTGAACAAAAACTTTGAGCTTGAGGAGAGAATTTTTTCAGCTTAAGAATTAGAGAGCTTGGAAATTGAGTTGGCCAAAGAGATGTATTAACTCAAAATCCCCCTTATTTATAGATGAAATGAGGGGTAAATTGGTAATTTGAATATTACAACTTTTTATAAATTAATTGGGGACAAAACCAGCCACTTTGCATATTTTATGGCTGATTTTAAGGAGTAAAAGAGGAAGTGGGAATTTAAAAATATTAGTGAAATTTAAAATATCGAGTAATTCAAAATATCGAGTTTTGTACGAGTTGAAAGCATCCAAAATCGATCACAAAAGTATTTCATGAAATTCAAGTAATATATTTTTGTAAGTAATTATTTAATTTTATTTATAATTTTTTTATTTATTTATTATAAGTAGTATATATGTATATATATATATTTTTGAAAAATAAATTTTATCGATTTAAATCGAAGCGACATGTTAAATAGTAAAATTATTAATTAAATTCAATCAAAAATTTCAAATATTGAAGATCGAAGAAAACACGTCATTAAAAAAATACTCCTATAATTTAAAATTTTTCGAAAATCTTAATTCATCCGAAAAATAAATAAAAATAATCACAAATAAATTTAATTATTTTTATTTTAATTTTCTCCAGATAAATGAGCCATAAATTCCTTGCACTTACATGATGGTCTAAAATTTTATAGCAAATGCATCTTTGAAGTTGACTTTTTGACTTGATGCTCCTTTCCTCAGCGATCTTGATCAACTTCATTTCTTTTTATTCTTGGCCTGATTTCATCAATCTTGAGTCAAAATTATCTCGACGATCATCCTTCTTGATCCTGAAAAGCTTAAGAACAATATATACTAATATTTAAAAAATAATTAATCGAGTATATTATTAACGTGTTTGTTTTCATCAAAATCGATAAGAGTTCAACACGTTGATCCTAGACCTGGGCATTGGGCTGGTGGCCCAACGGGCTAGTTAAAGCCCGATAAGTTTTAAAAGGTTTGGTCATTCATTTTGGCCCGATATTTAGGTTTGGCCCGGCCCGATATTGTCATATATGTTTTTTTTTGATAATGTTTATATTATGATAGATATTATTAAAATTATATTTATTAGGTTCTAATTTTTTTCTTTAGTTATTAAAGAAATTGAATGAAAACATGGAGCTTACTAGCTTAAAGTTCTCATTAATTTGTTTAATTATTTTAAATTAATATCATAAAAAAGATATTATTGAATTTTATAATTATTAACTTAAATGAAATTATATTAATATGTGCTTATGAAAAGCATAAATAGCAATATTATAGTATGTCAGAATGGCTAAATTATATTTAAATATAAATTTCGGAGACTTTGGCTTCGTTTGGTTCGAGATATTTTTTGGCCTAACAAAATTTTTAATTATAAAAATTAACTTTATTATACATCTAACACAAATATGAATATTATAATCAATTTTATTTTATATTTTACATATTTTTTAATATAAAAATAAAGTTCTTTGATATTAAACTTAAAAAATAAAATATTTTTTTCTCGTCCAAAAAACATTTCGAACCAAATAAAGCCCGTGGGTAGCCCGACCCGCACATTGAGCTGGCTTGATAATAAAAGTAGGCCCGTAAGCCGAGCTAAGCCCGACCCGAGCTCGATTTGACTTAGTTAAAGCCCGTTTAAGCCCGGCCCGCCCATTGCCCAGGCCTAGTTGACCCTAATTAATTAAAGAGAAATTTACTTATATCACTCCTAAAATAAACTTTATTATATATTTCACCTTCAAAGTTATCTATTTATTTTTGTCCCCTCTAAAGTAAATTTTATTATATATTTTACCTTCAAAGTTATTATATCAAGATTAATGGTCAATGTTTCACCCCCAAAGTTAAGATCACAGGAAAATAACAAGGGTAAAAGAAGGAGTTTATTTTGTAAATAATTATTCAGAATTAGAGAGATCCAAAAATAAATAAATAATTTTGAGAGTAAAATATATAATAAAATTTATTTTAATGATGACGTAAGTAAATGCCTCTTAATTAAAATAACATATAACAAACAAAAAGATATTATCTTTAAATTTTCATTAAAAATGGAAGATAATATTTATAAATATTTGACCGAAAGGGTACGCTTATAAAAAAGATTTTTTTGGATGGAACGAGTGTAATTTTTTTTTATATTAATATTTTGAAATTTAAACCAAATTTCTCATGCATTGACCTAAGAGAGTAGTTTTATAGGGGCATGTAATCCTTTTTTGGTCACTGAACTAATTATTTATAATTTAATTCCATAAATTTTCTAAAAATAATATATTTAAATATTTCACAAAATTTTTTAAAATTTTTGTTAGTAATTATAATTATTTAAATATTTATTTTTAATGACATGTATATATAAATATTTTAAAATATTTTTATGAAAGAAGACTTACGGTTAAATTTATAAAATCAAATAATATGAGATTTAATATGTAGTTAAAAAAGAATTAAGAGATATATATCAAAATATTTTTTAAAAAAATATTTTTATACATCCCAAATAATTCATTAAAAATGTCATAATTGTCTTATATTTTAGAATTGTCGTGAAGTATAATATGATATAATTTTTTTTAATAATAAGAATTATATGAGATGTGAAATGATAATTTATTTGTTGAGATATTATTATTATTATTAAATATAAAATATATTTTATTTTTAAATAATTATTACATACGTTTTAAATAAGATTATCCGTTTAATGGTACATAATATAAGAAAAAATAAAAATAAATATTCCCAAAGGCCCTAAACCTGGCTTAGTATCCAATTCAAGTATGAGTTAAGATTTTACGTGGAAATCAAAACTCGCTTTTTTATTACTCGCTAAAAAATTGATTCAAATTTTTTTAGCCTAAAGTTAGCTTGTTTGAAAAAAATATTAATTTAACTTAAAATTAATTCGATATATATATATATCTAAATATTTGTATTTTTAATTTTTTAAAATATAATTGAGAAATTAAATGTATATAAATTCATGAATTAAATTTATAAATAAATTTTTAATATTATAGTCTGATATATATAATATATATAATAAATAGTTTTTTATAAAAAATATAGATTACAAATATGTTACGTTAAACTCAAAAATAAAAATAAAAAAATTTAGCCTGCTCGAAGCAAAAAAATCAAAAAATTTAGTTTTAAACTTATGCATGCCACTATTTATTTGATAGTTTAAAATTAATTTGATTTAATTTTAAACAGGCACATCACATCACACATAAAATTTAATACTAAAAATTAACTTTATTTTATATCCTACACATATTACTAAAATAATAATTAACTTATCTCACATCTCTTATATATGAGATTCAATATAATAACTAATTTTATATCACATTTCTCACATATTCGAACATAATAATTAATTTTATTCCATATCATTTATAATTTTTAATAAAAAAAATATTTTTATTTAAATTAAATTTTAATTTTATTAAATTTAAATCTCACAGACAAACATGCATCTCGAAATCCTTGGAAGCTTCTAGAATCCTGCAATTACAGCCGGCCGTAACCTTGGGACACCGCTGCGGGCCGGCGGCGCCGCGGCAGAGGGGCGACGGAGCATTGACTTTTTGGACTTGGCGTTGACGTCAAACACGGTTGACGAGCTTTTTTTTTTTTTTTTCTTCAGATTTTTGGATGTTAACAGTTGACGAGTTTTGCTGGCTTATGTGAAGCTTGGGATTATATATTCACATTACCGTGTATACATCATACAAGAGATTTATTTCAGATGTCGTATAAAATTATTAATTTTAAAATAAAATTATTCGATAAAAATTATTATGTTATATAATTAATTTATATTTTTAATATAAAACTATTTTAAAGACATTTTGGCTAACTTTTAAATTGATTTAATTTGAATTCAAGTCAATTTTAAAGCCGATAAATTTAACTTTATGCGAATAAGTTAGTTTTAATTATAGATTGCCGGTAAAATGGTAGTGACTATATATATATATATGGTTAATAGTCATATATATTTAATTATAATTATATATATTTAATTACATGAATATATGCTGTTAACTATATTATAATTATAGCTCAAGGGCTATCAAAAAAATATATATACCTCAAGATTCCACTGATTTCAGACTTAGCCCATGGAGAACCGTTTTGATCTAGTTGGCAATAGTTAGTTTTCCGAGTAGATCCGACACTCGTTAGCGCTACCTTGATCCCGTTATTATTAGTTTTTGTTAAATTTTTTTCTTCTCAGTTTATTTTTTAAGAATTCTATTATAGATCCAATCGAAGTCCAATCGAACAAGATTGAACCAGTTTTTTTTTTTTTTTTTAAATGTTGAAATGAGTTTTGTTTTTTAAACTAAGCTAACCAGAACTGATCCTATCCGGCCAGTCCCAACAGGTTTCAATTTAAACCGATTCCAACCAGCCTGGTTCTAGTAAATCCAACCTAATCTCAATCTGAAAACTCAAACCAATCTGTCAACTCCAGCTCGAACTCCAGTAGCAATCACGAAATAATTAAAGTGGAACGAAATACAAACAATAACGGGTCAAATAAAAAATTGAGAATGAAAGCCAAGTAAATATTATATTGTTCACATCATGCTTAAAAGCTTAAAAGTTCACCTAATTTTAGAGATGAAGATGAAGCCAACTCTCTGACTTTTGCTCATGCTGTTTTAGGTTTGATTCTCTTCACTCTTGAGTATAGGAAAACTCCTGCTAATGCTACTGCAGTACCTGAAAATGGAACAAGCAGAGGCACGGATGACTACCCAACTGAATCATGTTTGAAAGTCCGAATTCACTCGAAAACATGAGCCGGTTTTTTATTGACTCAAAAATCAAATAGTTTAGAAAGAAATTGATTCAACTCAAAATTACCAGAGAAGTTATATAAGCATGTATATTTGCAAAAACAATTGAAAGTATTAAGTAATCTGGGACTAAAGTGCCTATCTAAAATGTACTGCTGGAGGGTGTACTCACACCAATAACTATCCATGTTACACATGTGCATTCACTATAGTGGAATAACAATAGTTTTATCAGCTTCAATCAATTTTTATTAAAAGACTCACCCCGTATTAAACTTGATACTGGCCATAGTTTGAGATGCAAATTTATCAGTTTGGGTGTTTTCACTACTTACCCCTGTTTGGCAATGGGCTAAAAATCATGGCTAAAATTACCCATGGCCAAAATCTTAAATTTATTTTAAAAAAACTTAAAAAATTATTTTATATCTCATCTCACACAAATTCCAACATTAAACAATCACTTTATTTAACATCCAACACAATTATCAATAAATCAATCAACTTTATTTCACATCTTACACAATTTTTAATATAACCAACTTATTTTATTTCACATCATACACATTTTTCAAAAATGGCTAAAAATTTCAACTACATCTTCATTTTTTTCTTATTACCAAACAGAGCCCGGAGAAACTTTTGTGCTAAGTAGATCAAAGAAATGGTTTTACTACTTACTGTTAGGAGAAGAAATTTTTATAAGATATTACATCATCACTATGCTATCATTGGTGCTGCTCATCGAGAAAACCTACAAAGTTCTCAACAACTTTTTGAATGACACAAAAAACTGAAGGTTATGTAGAAATAAAGAAAACTCTTCTTAAAGAATCTTATTGTTAACACGTAGTTCCAGCGCTGCATCACGGCCATACACGTGGCTCCCAGGTGGCACTACTTTCTTATTTAAATGCTTTTATTCTCGCAGGTATCAAACCTCGGCCACGCTGGTTCGGTCAAACATCGTCCACGACGATCCAGAATCACCCCCTAGCAACATCGACGATGATGTTCCTCGGCTACACCTGTCGCAGTCGGCGTGGTCTGACCACGTCGTTCCCAGTACATAACGCTTTTTCCAAACACGCAAATCAAAGACACGCGTGCTCCAGTCCTCACAGATCCCTAGAAGAAATGCCAAGATCAAAAAGTCAAGCTCTCCTTTTACTGTCTCTAGCTCCTCCAGTGGCAACAGCAGCCTGTGTTCAGAATTTGTTTACTTCTTTCCCTTCCGGAAAACCAGGACGGAGCTGCACGGTCCTTTGCCTATAAATACCCTTAAACAAGCTTCAAGGGAGAAAGAGGGGAGGACGGTTAGAAGAGTAGAATCCTTCTTCTATCATCTTTGTAACAAGAGCTTGAGATAAAAGGAATCTCTCTCTCCCTCTCTCTCTCTTTCTCACTCTCTGTATTGGTCTTTTCGACCGCCCTCTCCCTTTTTCTAGTGAAATAATCTCTCGCTAACCGTCCGGTGGACGTAAGGGATTTCTTCCTTGAACCACCTTAGACACCTGCGTGCTATTCTGGATGCATATTATTCTCATATAAGCTTCAGTCAACAGGCTTAACCCACTGCATGTTGTCGTCTCTCGGGACTCTACATTTTTCTCTCTTCTGGGACCCCCTGCTTCCCACGTCAACACTTATATAACTTGAAAAGAAATACAATATACTAAAAACTCAACAACACTTTTAAAAAGAGAATAATTCTTTTTATTATTGCCATAAGCAATATAACTGAGTTCAAAAGTGGTTAAGTTTCCTTCACCTAGAACTTGCTAACTCTAGATAGCTAGTAAAGAAATAACTTCTCTTCAATTCTTCCTCTTTGAATTGAGGACTTCATAAAGCGTAACTCCATCTAGATTACTTGTTATCTTTATTGCTATACCTCACAGCTGGTGATGACTCTACTAAAGTACCATGATACCATCTCCCTCTGTGAATCTCTCATGGTAGCAGTGTCACTCCACCAGTTCCTTAGCCCATTATGTAGTGAGAATATAAAGCAACTATGTTTCCTTTGAAAGGTTAAGAATGACCCTATGCGTCGCTATCCTGACGTAACTATTCTCACATAACAGCATGGTAGAAGGCTAATGTAACCGACCATTGCCTCGATAACCATGTCTGGAGATCCTAGACTTCTAGAAATACATTGCTTTCATATCTAATTGCCTCTTCTTGAAGATTTGCTTTCTTCAAGGATGTTCACACCCAACATTGTTGGGAATGCCTTTCCTCAACAATGAATTTTCAACGATAGTGCTTGTTGAAATATTGACATACCTCTTCGACCATCACCTTCAATGTCAAATATCCTTCTCAAAGAAACTTTCTTCAAGTATCTCTTTCCTCAATTTCTTGAAGAACTTCGTCCTTCACTCCAATAAAGAGGGATACCATAACAATCAACTTATCCCAACTTATGAGAGAGGTTTAAGTCTAGCTGCATTCTCATAGATTTCCAGCTTTAACTTGGTTCTTGACTTGGTGAACATATATATTAGGTTTTGCTAGAATGTATCTTTTTTAGCAACAGTCTTTCTCTCGATCGTGTTCCTCATCATGTGATAATGGACTTCGATGTGCTTTGACTTCTATTGAAAGTTCGGATTCTATGCTAAGTTGATTGCACTCTAGTTGCCACAATTCAGGGGATATTCGACATGCTTGTATCCCAGCTCTTCAAGCAATCCACTTCAACCATAACATCTCATTTCCCCCTTCAATTTCTGCTATCAGGTCCTCTCCAATCGTCAAAGGTGCTACACACTTCCACAACAATCTTGTGGTTGTTGATAGGGATTTTCATTAGAAGAATATCAGAGAGTGGATTTACACAAGAAATGTAATTTACAAAGGCTTCCTATAGGAAAGAATTGGAAAGAAAATTAAACAAAGCAAAACACACAAAATTTACATGGTTCAAAGAAAACCCTCTTACGTCCACCAGCCAAGGATTGCAAGTAATGGAGGTTCATCAAAGACAATTATAGGGAAGGGTTACAAGGTGGAGGAGGATCTCTTTAGGGATCTCTCAAACTAGCAAGGATAGAGTGTGTCACTATGTATCATCACAATGTTTTGCTTTCTAGTAGATGTATCAAAATAAAAAAATTAAGTTGAGCATGCATTTAATCTTAAATTCTTTAGAAGTTCTTACCAAGAGAATTAATAGGTGTCACTGGAGTCTTAAAGAACAAAACCGCTGATACAATAACCACCACACGCTTCACAGAATTGCTCACCGAGTGGGTGACAGGTGACACTTTGGCCAATATCATGTATCCAATCTGTTAATTTTTAGGTAAGAGAATTAGCTATGACTGGTATTTTTAGGTAAGAAAATTATCATGAGGGCAAAGTTGAAAAAATACAAATTTCAAGTCGGCATAAATCGTATCTCACAAATATGACATACAACAAATTTATATAAACTGTAATTAAAAACTATGATTAAACCAGATAAATTTTTTTTCAACTTTTGTACAATAATATTGAAATTTTACTGAAATTAAAACACAAGAACTTTAAAATTCTCTCATTAAAAGAAATATCATGCATGCTTCACGTGAAGATTTTTATGCCAAACTGATGCAGAAAGTTACGAAAAACAGCTACTGGTAAGAAGCCCAATAACTTTAATATTGGTCCAACACATACATAATTGAACTTAAAGTAGAAAATCAGTTTAAATTCTAAATAAACAAGAAACCCATCTTTTTCAAAAAAACGAATGGCATCAATAAAGAGAGAAAATTTAAGCTAAGTATTATTGACTAAAAGATATGTGAAAGTGAGGCAAAATTGGAAAGCCTAAAGTTGCTGAAGCAGAGGACGCATCAGACTTCGCAAAAAAAGAAAAGAAAACTCAAAATAATTTTCCTCTGGATGGCACGTTTATTTATATCGTAGGAAACCAATGTGGCAATGCACATAAATCTTGCAATCTAAGTTTTGTATATCTTTTGACCAGAGTAAAGTCAGTAATTGGTAAAGTGAAAAACAATTATTAGAAACCAAAAACAGAAAAGGTTGCCTTACCTGCTGATAAGCATGATAATAGACTCCAGCAAGGAAAGTTCTCACATAGAACTCATTTAGGTTCAACCCCTAAGGAAAAAAGGAGAGAAAACTATAGCAACCTGAAGAACTATCTGAAATCAATTAAAACAGAAATAGCGTAAAAGCAAACTTCATGTATCTTCTTCTTCCAACTTGATACTCACAGTAGACTGCAAATACGATGGAGTGAACTTGATACCTTCAACAAATAGTGTTATAGGTACTGTAAGGAAAAAGGACATGATAGTTATAATGGAGAACAGTGTTATGTTGTCCATAGGTTCCTGTAGAAGAAAGGAATAAGCATTGTAAGACAAATGATCATTCTAAACAAGTATATATTCACTTGGATCTCAAAAAAATAAACCTAGAATTCAAGTCCCTCCAAATATAGATTTAAAAGCATTAATGATTCGTGTGGCCTTTCTAAATGCTGAGTGTTCCATAAAGTAACAAGAAATCAAGACCCGCAAAAAGATTTGCATAGAGTAGTACATAAACAATATCACAAATTCAAACAAAATACTCCCAAAACTAGCAAAAGTTGAAGATCCAACATTTTGCTTGGATACTTTTCTATATGTAATTATGACATCAAACTGGGGTAACAAATCCACCATCCACAAAAGTATACTATGTCCCCGTTTGCCTGCCACTCATGTATCCACAAGGAGAGAACACAAAAAGAGGGTTGGCATGGACTACAAGAAATTAGAAGTATCTTCTCGGTTAGGAACTATCAGGATTCTCAGAAATTGACCACAAGCAACTCGAAGTATTGAAAATGTTGAGGTATGACATATGTGTCATTTGTTTACTACAAAGACGTCGGTGTATTGAAGGTGACGAGGCTAGTCGGACACATCGGTCACTGCACTCAGCAAAGTTGGCATTGAGGTCAACCTCTCTTGAGGCGAGGTTGGAACTTGACCTCGAGTAGAGTAATGTCGGGGTAATGATGTCAGGCATTAATCGTCAGTGGTCAACAGTCACCCCCAAAGGAAGGCCTTAAAGAACTTGATGCATCTAGCTTATGGCGAAATCCCGAATGATCCTATATTCGAACCACCACTTATCTAGAAACCTAACTCCTTAAACTTAAAGCCAGATAGTATCAAATCTTGGACAATATCCATTTTTCATAAACAAATCTTGCATTTTAGATCACAGATTTGATTAATCAGGCAAACTTGGACCTGACTAATTTTGTTCGATTGTTGTAATTCCAATTCACAACCTCCGACACCTATAAGGGCAAGATCAAGCCTTAGGATGCAATATATGAAAGCTTTAAATCCAAAAAAACCAAAACACAAAAGAATCAGCAAAGGTAATAACAAGAGGAAGAAAAAATTATATTGGAATGCATATTCGCTCTATGTTTAGTGTTGATCCTTTTAATTAGCTGTCTATTAATCAATAAATTAATTCCTGCACTTAGGCAAATTAACTTTTAAATCAACTGAATTTCTTGTATTTCTCACTCTTGCCCAATTTCCCAAGTTCTCACTAGACCCAGTTGCTGGCCAATAATTGTCGATTGGAGACAACGTTGATAGAGATACTTTGTTTCAACTAGTTTTCCACGGTTTTTTTTTTTTTTGATGTAAAGTTCTCCACGTTTTTACCTTGTGCAGAGTTTCCAAGCTGAAACCAAGTACAGATCCATATACATATACAAGGAAAAGAAAACAACACGTTCTTTGAAAACCAGTAAGAATTAAAGTGATTCTGTAACTGCAATATCCATACGGGAATTGATGATACTAACATAATAAGACAACAAGCTAATTGAAAATAAACAGGCCACTACCAGGTTCATCTTAACCACTTGATAAACATCTCAAAATAAGAATTACCTCTTTTTCAGCCAAGAGTTTCTTGCTAAGAACATTACGTGATTGATTGGTGACATTGGAAGCCATTGCACTCCAAAATCCAACCCTAAATTTCAGTAACCAAAAAAATTTTAAGATTTCTTCTCCAAGGTTATGAAACCACGTAATGGATCGGCATTAGCCTTAACACAAATACTAGTGAAAATAATGCTTGAAGCTTCATGTATACCCAATGTATACCCTACAAAACATCTTTGTAGATACATGAATACACAAGAGCACACATAAACATCTGTTCTTCACACCAAAAACAAATAAATACGTGCATACATGTACACATGTAGGATTCTAGAAATATACAAATAGAAAAAAACTGACAGAGTAAAATGTTCAGTGATGGATACTGTAGATTCGGTCGATACTAGTTCATAAAGAAATGTGCTTAATGAAGTTCTGTTTTGCAGTTAGTTTGCAAACAGTTTCAGTTTAGTGCAATACGAACCAATTAAATGAAGCTTCAGTGAAGGATGTCAATGCTACACCACCGACAATTGGCAAGAGAGAATATATAATCCAGATAGTAGGTAGCTGCATGAACAATTGATCAACAATTTTGTGCTTATCAGAGAAGTGCATAGGAAGACACATAAATGCAGATAGTGCTTCAGATATTGATTGTCTTAATAAAGATATTCAAACATATATGTTTGTCTTTATTTCTCATGCTACACTGGTGAAATCAAATAACAAAAGCAACTGAAAAGTTTTCAAGTTTAATTTGCTCAATTATGCAACTATACTCTTAAAAGGAGATTGATGAATTCACAATTACATAGATTTAATTATTCTAACAAATTTGAAAATAAAAAGGAAGCATTTCATAGCATCCAAATCATTATTTTCCCCTTTTTCATAAGAACTAGTTGTAAGTGATAGAATTTGAACAAATGAGCATTGATTTTGGCTGGGCTGATCAGCCTTAAATAATGTTTTACAATATCAAGTAAGAATAAAGTGAATTAACTCACAGTAATTACTTTCCTAAACTAAGTACATGTAGAAGGAAATAATTCAAAATTGGAATTGATGAATTATTTCAACGTAATGAATTTCCTAAATAAAGTATATGTAAAAGTGAAATAATTCAAAATTCAAATGTTGCACTAATTTCATTTATACACAGCTAATATATTTCCAAATATTGACAAGCAGATTAGAAAATTGATTATCTTTGTCAGTAAATAATGTATAAGTAGAAGACTTCTCTGAGAACTTTACCTCTCCTAGGAACAGTGCAGAGAACAAAACCGAGAAAAAGGGTTCCATAGCTTTAACAGTATGCGTGAAAGAAACAGCAACCTTTCCCAGACTCATGTTAGTGAATAGATTACCAAGTGTGTGGGCAATAGCCAACGGAAGGATTGCTGCAAGCTGAAAAAACAACATAGTTAGGACTCTCAAATAAAATTGTGCAGCAGCTCCACAAACTATGGCCTTTATTTTAAAAGCTCTACCTGTGAAATGGATATTTTAGGCCTTTTGTATATGTTAGGGCTCCACATGATGAGTGCAAGGATACTCCCCAAGGCAAACTGAAATGCTGTGATAGTTGCAGGAAAAGGATAGAAATCCAAAACCTGTAAACCATGGTCATTCATGCATTCATCTATTCTAGGATGCATTACAAACACACAACAGCATATTGAAATAATTTCCACAAAGATGCTTGGTATGCAAATGAGTAGTTGAAGTACTTGGCCCTCTCATCGAACATGTTTAATGGGAAAACACCACAATCATCATCAACAGAAGCAACCATGTTCCAATTATTTTGGAGAATTTATAAATTATTGCTCACTATCAATTGTTAGTCTTGCATATGGCTGAAAATCTAGCTGATTGAAACTCTTTGTACATTTCTGGTCAAATAGCCTTTTTTTGGCTCTTTTAGCTTTACATTCCTTCACATTAGTGCTGTGATCCCCACCTTTACGTATTATAGAGAGAGAGCAGAGTCGATCCATGAAAAACTGGCCTAAACCCAAGCCACAAAAATCACTAACTTTCCACTCCTTGTAATATCAATTTTATGTGGAAAATTCAATTGGGAAAAACAACAGCATTGGGCTGCTTGATGTCTTGAAGTGACCACCAAGAGAGAGTATAAGTGCAGAGTTTGGAGATCTGATCTTTATGGTAGGAGTAGAGGGCTTGGGATCCGATCCCTTCTAGGCGGAATTTCTATATACTTATATCCTGCTTTAGTTCTTCATCATTGGTCTTTACAATAAATAGTAGGATCTTGAAATCAATCTTATATAGAGTGTTGAAAAGTATCTTAGTCATACTGGCGAGTAACCAATGACCGTTGGTTCAATGATAGGTTTTATTGCTGAAGCTTTGCAACTGTTGAACATGATATAATAAAGTCTTAAATTAGGCATTATAATCTCATTTAGTTGAAATTTCTTGTTGGTAAGGATTGGTACTGCTTGTAAATAGTCAAAGGATGTGGAGTTTATCAAATCTTTGATTGAATTGGTCCAAAGAGCCATGTGTGTGTTCCCCGATCCCGGCACACATCCTAATCTTGTTTTTCCATTTGTACGGATGTAACACTATAGTAAGTATCAATCAATAAGATTGATATATGTGTGTGTGTGTGTGTATAATGTCTCTAGCTTATCTAAAATTTAATTCAAAACGAGTGCCCAACTAATCAACTCCAACGGTATTCCGAATTTGAGAAATTTCAAGTTTCAAGAATGACCGAACAACTCATAAAACTGAAAGCAATAACAACACTGAACAACTTTTCAATTCCCCAAAATTCTGAGGCATATTTTGCTTTCCTTTTACCTGCTTGTTATAGACATTGAAATAGATATTGAAGATGTACCAGAGCGCGACCAGGACCACCAGCACGGCCGTCTGCGCCAGGCCGCCGGAGGCGGAACTCTCCTCCGGAACCGCCTCCGGCACCGGGTTCGCCCCGTCCGCCAAAGCTCCCGCCGGCATGCGGCCAAGCCACAGATATCGATCGGAGCAGAGAATAGTTCGCCGCAGGCCGAGGGCTCCGTGATGCGTCGCTGACCACAGACGCTTGCTGGGAACGGTAACGGACTTGATCCGAACCCTGGACGTCGCTGCCGTCGCTGCCGGCTCTCGGCGATCCCTCGGTAGAGCGCCGGATGACGTCCGACCAGCCAACGAGGGTTTAGAGGCGATCAGCATCGGGAGGAGGACGAGGCGGCGCTCTCTCGTCTACGGAGAGCCGCCTCCCGCCATTTCCGATTAAAATAATTTTAATTTTTTATTTTCTTGCATATTTACCCTTTTAGCCGGGGGTGCCGCTGGCTAGGGCGTTAATATGGATGGAAAATAGATTTTAGATCGAATCGAAATAAAATCGATTTAAATGAGCCGACTAACGAGATAAAAATTCGGCTTAATAATAATTTCGAGTCGATTTTGAGCCGGAATAAACTCGATTCGATCCAGCTCTAAATCTGTTAGAATTAAAAATATATTTTTATATTATAATATGTATATCTAATATTTATATATAATATATATGTCATATAATATATATATATATATATTATAAACCGAGCTGATCTCGAGTCGGATCGAGTCGAGCTTACCCGGCTTGAGATTGGCTTAAAAAAAATTTGAGATTTGATTTATTTTCGAGCCGGCTCGAAAATGAATCGAAATAAGCTCGAAGTCAATTGGAATCGACTCGAGCCGGCTAGAAGTCGAACCCAATCGAGCTTGAGTCGATTTCAAGTCGATCAAAATATAATCAATCCGATTTCGAGCTACTATTAGCTTGGCTCGAAATCAGATCGGTAACCGCCCTAACTGCTGGTCGGCAAATAGATAGGCTCGACCCAATATGTGACCTGATTTTCAAACCAGTTATATTAGAGTTAGTTTGATTGAAGAAAAAACTTATTTGAAAAATTTTTATAATTTTTTGCAAAAGAAAATATATATAATATGAGATAAAATTATTTATATTAAAAATTATATTAAATACAAAGTAATTTGATTGAAAAAAAAAATTATTTGAAAATTTTTTAAGTTTCGCTAATTTAGATATCAGCCCGGTTAATTATGTCAACGAATTATCGTTGCTAGAGTGAAACAACAAACACGTATACGAATGTGTGAATCGCGCAATTTTTAAGATCAACTCAGTCTGATCCCACTTAAATCACATCGGAGTTTAGTTAGATTCAGATCATACCTGATCAGATTTGAATCTATATCCGACCTGAAATCTCTTGGGTTGGACCTTAACGGATACTTTCAAATTCAACCCGACCCAATTGCCAGCCTAAGGCCCTAATAATAATTATGGATTTTCATAGCAGGGTTATATATGCAATTAGTCATTTTTAAGGGGGGCTGCTGGGCCATTGAGAGCTGGAGGAGCGGGGAAGCTGGGAGGATGAATGTGGCCGTGTTTTCAAATTTGCCCCCCCCCCGTGTTGATTTAAGGAATTCGAAGCATTGAACAATTTTGAAAGAGATGGAAAATTTGCTCTTTTTTTATCATCATTTATCTAAAAAAATCTCACATCAAAATATTTCAAATCGAGTATACTCGATTGGCATTCTAAATTTAAATTTAATCTTACGTTTATTGGCCTAGATTTACATCAATTGAAGTCAAACTAATGAAATCAAGTTAAAAACAAACCTGCAGTGCCTAATGTGACGCTTTAAAGTATGCACAACTGTATAACACGTGAAAATTAAATGGAAAGAGCAAACACTTATCAATCAAGTAAATTGTGATATCCTTCGTCCAAAGATTAGAACTCGAATATCGACATTGAATGAGAAATTTTTTACTTTATATTCCGTCTAATTTCGTGACATGGCTCAAAATTATATGACGAGTTACAATTTGTAACTTTTATAAAAAAAAAGTTTGGGATCTTGCCCTAATTTTAATTTAGCTCAATTTTACATAGATACATTAGCCCATTTTCAGATTTGAAAATAATTAAATTTGAAAGGATTTGGCTTTAGGACAAGTTTAGTAGTGATAATCGTGTCAATTTTGAGTAAAGTTTTTTTAGTCGAGTCATTATATGTTGAACCCAAATCTGGGTGGTTGGCTGACATAAAGATTGCGTAAGTTGTTGAAAGCAGAGGGCGACCAAGTTTGACTAGGGTTGTAAATGAACGAAGCTAAACCGAGTGTAGTTTGTTTAAGTTTATGTTCACATTATTATATAATAAAAATATTAATATATTTATGAACAAGTTCATCGTTATAATTCATAATTTTTTTTATAAAAAAATAGGATGTATTAAAATCTCTAAAAAAATTATTAATTAAGCTCTAAAAGAATATCATATCGAGTCATATAATTAAACATGTTTATAAATTCTATATGAATAGTACACAAATACTAACGTACTGAATATTAATATTTTCAAACTCATTCATTTATCAAATTTGCTTTTAACGTTATATTCAAGTTTGCTTATTAATATTAATGAACGAACATGAGCAAGCTTTCATTGAATCGAATATTAAGTTATTCATCGAATGCTCGATTCATTTATAATTCTATGTTTGACTATAGCTAGTACTCCGATTGACCACAAGATGGTCGGTCCAAAAAAACCATTATAATTATAAGAGAAGAATTTTGGTGTAGATCTTGGCTCCTGTTATCGAATCACGAGTCAATTCAAATCTAACTCGAGTTAAATGAACATTGACTAACAACATTAACATTAGGTTGGGAATCAATTAGACCATTATCGAATAAGTCAGTCCTTGTTATCAAGTTCGAGGAGATTCTACTTATTTAGATCCTATTTTGAATATGAATTTTAGATCATAAAATATATTTAAAAGACTTTAGAAAACTAACAACTGTATGAAATAATATTTAAAATTAACCTACATAAAAATAGTTAATTTAGATTTTATGACTTAAAATGGCTTAAAGCCTAATTTAAAAAAAATAAAAAAACTGAAGTTATTTTTTTAAATTTTAATTTAGGTAGCATATATTTTGAATGATAATTTTATAATATTTTATAAAATTATTTTTATATATTATTAAATTAAATAATTATTTTTTTAAATAATAAAATAATTATTTTTTTTGAACTATCATATTAAAAAAATTAAAAAAAATGTATTATAGGCCAAGCCAAAATTTTAAAAAAAATTAGCAAACACAACTTTTTTTTTTTTTCAGTATTTCTTAGTAAACTAGTATGTATAAATACTTGATATCTAAATTTAAGCCTGCTTATTTTAAAATTTTAATTTTAATAAAATTAAATTTAAATAGTATTTTTTAAAAATTATGAATAATATAAAACATGTTAATTGAAAGATGTAATATAAATTAGTTATTATTTTAATATATAAATAAAATATAAAATAGAATAAACTTTTATTTTAAATTATATATATAATATAAAAAATAATTAATTTTTAAAATTAAATTTTAGATATAATATGGTGCACTAAATTAAAATTAATCATATTAATTTTAAACAAAGCTCTCACTGTTTTACAGGTAGAATTTAATATTTCTATATATCCGCACACTAAAAGGCTTTAACGAATATTTTCAATTAATTATTTCTAAATAATAAAGTATTTTTAAAAATTAAATAATATATAAAAAGTTTAAAATAATATATAATTTAAATATATAAATTAAATATTAAATCAACAAAATGGACAATTAAATTACGTGAACATTTACAAAACATGTCAATTTAATTACAACTCATTTATATATATATATATATATATTAATTGCATTAATTTGTACTTGACAAAAATATATTTTTTTAACTAATGAAATTATATAAATGCCTGTAATTTTACGTTTTTTTCATTATTTTTCTTCAATAAAATTATAGAAAAAAGACTGAGATAAAAATAGAGCTAAGAAAATAATTTTAAGTTTATTTTGTAAACTTTTAATAGAACTAAGAATAATATATATAATAAAAAAATACTATACAACATTAATAATTAATCAATAATCAACCAATTAAAATTTAAGATTATAATTTATTAAATTATCCAGTAAATTAAACTTAATTTATTAACAATCTAGTAAATTAAAATTTTAAATTATTATCGATCAATTTATTAGTCTATTACTAAGACCATATAATATAGTTCATTTAGTAAATTCAAGGACTAAAATAAATTTTTTTCAAAATTATAGATATATATATAATATTATCTCATGACTTCAAAAATTTAAATGAAATTTACCTTAAAAAATATCCACATCTTTTAAGTATTTGTAGCAAAATTAAAATTTCATTTATTAACTTCAATCTGATATATATGTTTCACATTATATATATTTTTTAAAATAAATATTTATTTTATTTTATATTCTATATAATTATTAAAATAATAACTAATTTATGCATTTATATAAAAAAATTAACTTATATTACATTTCACCAATTAATTTCATAATTAACTTTATTACATTTCACCAATTAATTTTATTCCCACCTATAACATTACAAAAACAATTAAATTTTTATCTCATGAAGTGGAGTCAGGTATATGAATCTTTTGTTTTCATTACATTTTATCAAATAAAAAATTTCTATTTAATTCCAAATATGTAAAATCATTTCTCATAGTATTTTTGTCATATCATTTTTTGCTTTTCTCTCCCTATTTTTACGTATGCAAGATCCAATAATCCAACTTTCTTTACCAGAGCTTTTATCAGCTTACAACTTATATTTCTAAACCATCTAAGCCGATTCTATCCAAATTTATCCTCAATTGAAGCTACTTCAAACTTCTAAAGAATATACTCATTTCTCATCTTGTCCTTTACGTATACTTACTCATTCATCTTAACATTCTCATTTTTGTAACACTTATCTTATTTGTGTGTTTTTATTTTGTAGATTAGCATTCAATATTATATAACATTAAAAACTAATTAAGAAATTATAAATGATTAATAGAGGGGCAATAATTATTCTAAAGCATAATACACATTCTCTATATGTTTATTAAGCTTAAGGTAGAAATAATGAACTATTCTTCTCTTTTGCACATTTCATCGAACATGTTCGATGCTCAAAGATTAAACCCAAACTCCAAAATATACATACCGTTTGAAGAAGAAGCAGTAGCCGAACTCAATTTCCATGGATTCTGCAACTCTTCCACGAACCTCCAATTCCACTTTGAGGCTGCCACCCCGTTCCTTCACCGTGATCTCTCCCTTCCATGGTAGTCTTCCTCCAATTCTCTAATTCCCCCTCGGAATCTTTCCCATGTATTCACCGCGAGCTCTCCTCCCATGGCGGTCCCCTGTCAACCCTCTAATTCCTTCACGGGTCATGACCGTCCCTCCAGCTTGAGCTCTCCTTCCATGGTCATCGTCATCCAATCCTCTGATTTGTCCTCGAGTTCTTCCCATCCCTCCCCCTTGAGATCTCCTTCCATGGTCATCTTCCTCAAATCCTCTAACTGCTCGTCGGGCTCTTAACATCCCTCCAACGCGAGTTCCCCTTCCATGGTCGTCTTCCTCCAAGCACAGTTCCGTCGTCGGCCTCAGAGAGACACTCCCCGCCATTTTCCCACCTCGGCGGCGACTGCCTTTTTCTCCCTCTTCCTTCCGAGAAGCAACCCGATTCTCCCCTTCATCCTCTTTTCCCCATTCCGACGAACCACTTCCCGGTGAACTCAAACCCAATAATTTCCTCCGCGCTCGCCTCCCTCGGCCCATCCCACCCCCTCCCCGAGAAATCCAATCATCATACCGGATATCATCAGCCACACCCCCGGAATCATCATCGGCGGCGGCCGGATCATGATCTCCTGCAACAATGCCGTAGGGCTTGAGGCTGTGAACGGCACCTTTAGGGAAGAATCGGGCGGAGGGAATTTCTTCCGGGGACCGAAAGACCTGCGGGCCGTCTTTATCGGACCACATGTCGAAGCCTCCGGGGCGCTGGAACCGGTCCGCAAGCGCCTTCATCTGCTCATCGGCGGAGACGGAGAAGATCGTCGGCGCCCGCTCAACGAGCTCCCACGGCCGCTCGAGCTCGGAGATCGCGGCCTTGAGCTCCGCGCGCTTCCGCATCTCGTAGAGCTGACGCTCGCGGCTGAGCCGCGCCTTGAGGAGCTGCTTCGCCTTCTTCGCCTGCATCCGCTTCCACTGCCACTTCGAGACCCCGCCGGGGTAAGTCCGAGGGCCGCCTCCCATCCGGATGACTGTCGCCGGAGCATAGCCGCCGGCGGTGGATGGGAGGCGAATGGGGCGGAAGCAATCGGGGCCGCTGATAAGACTAAGCGAGGACAGGGAGAGATCGGGGATTCGGGGGATAGCGAGGGAATCCGGGAAGTTCACGGCGGAGAGCATCGTCGCCCGCGCAATGGATAACGCTTGGATGGCGGACATCGGTCGAATATGGAGAGGAAGGGGATACAGATTAGGGTTTGAGAACTTTTTTTCTTTCATATAATATTAAATTTTTTATTTCTTTATGGGCATAATATTAAATTCTACGATATAGTTGGATAAAATGTATTAAATAAACGAAGAAAATTACGTGTGCAATAAATATTAAAAGTTAAGTTAATTAATGAAAGTTCTCAATATTTAACTCACAATTATTCCTTAATTTATAATTTTAAAATTTTATGAAAAAATTCTATTTTAAAAATATTATAAATATAACATGTCTTTTCTGACAATTCATATTAATATGAAAAAAATAATTCATTTTAAATTTTTTTAATTTTCAATTTTATCCGCCTCTCGCTTTTTCTCTTCTGAGTAGAGGAGCGCGCACTCCCTCTCCTCTCTCTCTCTTGAAAAGACACTAGTGGTAAGATGGTGACGACAATGCAGTGTCAATAAAATAGTAGTAGATGAGAAAAATATGAAAAATTGAAAAAATATTAAAAGTAAAATTAAAAATTTATTGAATTTAATAGTAGAGAAATTTTTTATGTAATATTGAGTAAATTATAAGAATTATTTAGTATTTTTTTAAAAATCACAGACCAGATAATAATTATGAATTAACTAAAGAAAATTTTAAGTAATTAATTCTTAAAAAATATAAAATTTATGAAATTATTAAATTTTATATTATACATATTCTTGTTATCATCCCAATATACTGCTTAAATTTAACAGTTATTTTTACGAAGATCTAATCATTCAAAATAATTACTAACTTTAGTTGTTTGATTTGGACTGATAATAATCTAAAAGTCAGTGAAAATTAAATAGAATATTTTGTTCAAATAAAAAATACTTATAAAGAGTATTTATGATGCATAAAGTATAATTTGTAATCAAATGTAATTCATAAATTTTGAAATTTTTATAATTAGATGTAACAACTTGTAATATATTTACTAAATATAATAATATATATGTAATTCCCCCAAGTAAATTTGATTTGAGATAAGATAAGTGTTCTTGTAAATAGCTCAATACATCAAAAGAGAGTCTCCTTCCAGAATAATGTTCATAAGGTGAAGCTCTCTAGCAAGTTGAACTGCTGCGCTGACTGTAAAACTCTCGGCATAAAGAGTGTCTAGATCTCAATAGTTGATTGTCGATGGAGCTAATGGCGTGCCAGAGGAGTCTCGATTCTAATCCCATAGCAATCATTGTGATCATTCTTTGAAGCATCAAAATTAATTTTTACAAGATTGACGGAATGCCAAATACTAATTTGATACATGATATAAAATAAAATATTTTAATATTAAAGTTTCTCTAACTTATAAATTTATTGAAATATATAGCTAATATGAATTAAATTTAATGTTAGTATTAAATTTGAGTATGATAAGAAAAATGTTAATATTTTGTATTAAAATTTATAATATACATAAATAAATGTAACTGAAAAACTAAATTAAACTAATTTAATTCGATTAATTTGATTTTATTTAGAATATACATAATTGAATTTTTTTAGTTTTATATTTTTAATTTAATTTCATATATAAATTTATCAAATATCACCTACTATTCACTAAATTATTACAGAGATATGCCTTTTAATACAATATATTGTGACTGTGAGCTTCTTCTAATTATTAGTGTTATGTGAATTTTTCGTTATTTTTTTTTATCTTTATTTTTTTGAGATAATAAATCTCACAAGTGTAAAACATGTTTTTACTAAATAAAATTGATAGAATTTAATTTAATTAATCTTTAACTTTTAAAATTTAAAACTATATATAATTTATATTTTTCATTTAATTATAAAAATTAATTGAATAGACAGACTTATTCATTTAACTAGAATAAAAAAAATGTCAATTTTTTTTAATAATATTTTTATTAATATTTTATATTTATTTTATGAATTATAAATTTAATATTAAAAATTAATTTTATTTAATATAAAAAAATAATTCTATTTTAATCTTATTGAAATTGTCATAAAATTAATTTTATTTCACGTGTAATGTTAAAATTATTTTATATTACAAAATTAAAATTAATTTAAAATAATTTAAAAAATATTCCTACCAAACACGTCATAAATCCCATGTTTCTCAACTGTGCGAGATCCGGGGTGATTCGGTAAAGCGCATGGAAGAAACCAACGCGCCGTAGGCTACAGGGTTGGCACTCAGGCACACGGAGAAAATTACATCTGAAACCTTAAAGTTAGAAGCTCCTTACACATAAGTTCCAAACTTTTTAATTTCATTCAAGTTATTTCGTTGGAATATGTAGTTTCTCACAATTAGGCTTACATTGAAATGACTAAATTTTTTTAATTAAATTATTACATGCATCATTAAAAGGAATCTTATTGTAAATTTAATTTTTAAATATAAATATTTATATTTATCATTCAAATGAATAATATTTATATCTATTATTATTAAAAATATATATTTAATAATTACATCTAAAATATGTATTAATTATATTTTTAATTTTTATTTGGATATATGATCATTTTTAAAATAATAAATATAAATATTTATTTTTACAAGTTAAAAGAGTAATTTAAAATAACATATTTAGTATGACTAATATAAACCTTTTATAATATTAGAGGAGATAGTTTGAGTTAGTATATTGGATTTAAATCAGCTTATTTTTGACTTAATTCGTTAAATTTAATTCAAATTCAACTCATTTATTAAATAAATTAAGTATTAAGACTGATTACTTAACTCATTTAATAAACAGAATATTCAATCTAGCTCGCATATCATTTATTATAATTTTTGAGTTATAAAAAATTGATAAACTAAATATTTTTGTGCTTTAAATTAATATAATTATAAAATTAAATTTAAATAAAATTATGTGATATATATCTCACAAATAATATATAAATTTTAATAAATATTATTGGTAGGTTATAAATTAGTTGACTTTTTGACTTATACTCAAATATTTTTCATTATTTTTGTAAAAAAAAAATTATTTTTGAAAAAAATTATACGATCATAATTAGGACAATTTATTTATGATTTGAATTTATATAAAGCCAACACATGCTCGGTAAGGCCTAATCGGTAAGCCAAAAATTGTCACCTACTATTAATTTTGAAAGTTTGGATCTAGGTATAAGAGAAACATGTCTTTAGAGGCTCTAGAATAATTCTTTTCCGCTACACCACACGCTACAGGAATCGCCCACAGAGATCCTTCTCCGAGGGAACTTTATCCACCCGTCACTCCCATTGTGAAGCCGACCGGATGATGTCGGCGATACTCCGATGGAAGAAGCTCCGCGCCGCCGGAGCCGTCAGAATCTTCTACCGTTACTCCCAGGGGTCGCCGATCTGTACCGGCTGCAGCGGCGGCCTGGACGCCCTCTCCCCTCCCGCTAGCTACCGTCGGCGTGATCCCCCGTCCCTGCTTCTCCGGCAAGAGCGGCACAAGTGGTACTACGGAGGCTCTGATGAGTTTCATACCCGTCGGATTCGCGCCGAGGCCAACTGCCCCCGCTGCTTCGGTTACATGGATCTCCTCTTCTCGAATCGCATCCCACCGTCCATTGCGGGTGCAGGCGATCGCGGTGGATATCAGGCCGTCAAGCTGTGCCCTAACTGTAGGACTGCTTTCTACTTCCGTCCCAACAAGCTCGTCCCGCTCCAGGGCACCTTCGTCGAGATAGGACGGCTCAAGGGGACGGAGAGCGCCGGTGGCGGTGGGGAAGAGGATGAGAGGGTTTCTTTCTGGGACGCACTGCGGTCGTCGTATACTGGCGGGGAACCGCCGGAGAATTGGCCGCCGGTTCCGGAAAGTAGTGGCTTTTCGATGCAGGTACCACCGGAGCCGCCGTTTCCGCCGAACTTGAACGTGGTGAGAGTTACCAGCGTTGGCGGAGGCGGTGGTGCAGGTGGGTTTAAGGATGGTTGGGGAGGTTCAAATTTGGGGAAGGATTTGCCGACGCCTAAGGAGATTTGTAAGGGTCTTGATAAGTATGTTATTGGACAAGAAAGAGCTAAAAAGGTGTGTTTTTCTTGTGATGTTGTTCGCAAGTTTACTGGAAATTTCATTATTTGATTCTCTCATTTTAGTTATTTTAACCTTTGTCTTCTTTAAGAGTAAGAACAAATACCTGGGTGATAGTTGCCTAGTCATCGGTATAATTCACTTGGATCCAATAGCTCATTGATTTTTGATGGTGTTGTAGATTATTGCTAAATGTGTTTGAATTTATAGAAGTACTTAAAAACGATCCAATACTATTTCAACTTTCATGTGAGTTTAACCCAATTTTTGTTCCTGCATATCCTTTATTGCTCTAAATTATTGCATTTCCTGGGAGTGATATCCATTGGTTAATCCAGTTTTACTCCTTTTTTGTACTGGTTATACTTTATTCAGGGGAAATAACAAATTTTGTGAAGTTCTAGAAAGAATTTTTTTCTTTTCAATATATAACCTTCATATATTCACATTCTTTTCAAGCCTTTATCTGCATTATTTTAGGGTTCTTGTAGTATGTTTAGTGTTATTTTCTATCAAGTTCTTTTGTTCTCTACGGTCATCTAATGCCTGATTTTGTTAATCAAACAAAGATATGGAACTTCATAGTCTCTTGTTGGCATTTTTCTTTACTTGTTTGTTTCATTAGTTTGTCTTGTATCTTGTGATTTATTAACATTGCATGGCTAGTGATAATAATTGGATTGGTTAAACTTAATATTTACAGCCAGTCTACTAGCATATTAGATTTTACTAAGCTAGGAATCATATTCAGAAACATTTCTCGTTCTTTGAATATAGATAACTGACCCAACAGGTAGAGTAAATGTGGAATACAATAGCTGCATTAAAGTTTTTAAATTTTATGCTTAATTGTCACAACAGAAGCTAAGAGTTTGAGAACAGAAGTATGAAATAATGAAACCCTACAAAGCTGATTTATATGTGTTTACTAAAGATCTTAACTTTTTCACTAATTGTGTTTTTTTTTTCATGGTAAATTGTGATTTTTTTCCCTGTAATTTCTCAATTTTCCCCTTATTTATAATTATCCTTTCTTTCATAAAAGTCATAGGTGAAAATATTGTAAAACTAGTCAATCCTATTTGCAAGTTTGGTTATTCGATGTAAATTTATCATGGAAATGTGGGTCCCTATGTGAACAATGTCATCTTGTTCTGTTTTAATATTAGTTTTTAGTGTCTAAGGTGAAAATCATGATTGAGGGTATGTTCTAGTTGATGCTTCGAATGCATACTCATATATAGCAAGTTCATATATGAGTTGCTTTAGGTGACAGCTTTTTATTATACTTTTGTTTGGTGGACTTGGAAATAAATAAGCTATCCATATCGACACCATGCTTTCTCTGCTGCGAGCCTTTCTTTAGACAAGAGGTTGTTGTGCTGAATGGAGAAAAAGGATTGTGAGATTTGATTGGACGCTAGTGGAAGTCGTCACGTGGTGAGGACTTATTATCATGGAGAAGTAGGTGTCGATTCATCAGAGTGTTTCTTAGTGTTTTCCCATATTTTCGGAGCTTAGGAAAGATCTATTGATCATGCATCCTGACTTTGAAGTTGTGAGCTCCTGATGAGTCCATCAAGTGCGTAAATACAATCGCTGCTTTCTTCAATGTGATCCATTTGGTTGTGGTTGGCTTCTTAGTCTTTTCTCTCAATGTGGATTGACACTTGATCTTGTTGCAGATAGTCTTGAACCTTGGTTTTGTGCTCAAGGATGGTATCTTCTTCAAACCGTTTTTGTCTTACTACCTCCAAATCATCAATGGATGGAAGCAGTTCCAGGTCTTGTCGTCTAGCATAGATTGCTAAAGTGCTTTAAATGCTTGACATTGACAATTGAGTAGATCTCCATGTGAGCCAGAAGGTCAAGAGAGCTGCTGGTAGTGGAGCCAGGGTGGGGGACAACTGTCGATAGAGGGGTTATCTCTGTCGCCGGCAGTAGAGTGGGGCAGGGGACAACTGTTTGCAGCGGGGGATGCCTCCCCTCTCCTCTCTCTTTCTCTCTCTCGTTTCTCCTATACTCTCTCTGATGGGGCCATTGCTGCTGCTAGCAGTTCCCTTTGCCGGCACCGGAGCGAGGGCGGGGAACAATCATTGGCAGAGGGAGTACTAGAAAGATGAGAGAGAGAGAGGGAGGGGTAGAATAGGAAATTAAAAATTTTTAATAATATAAAAATTTAAAAGATTTATTTTGATGATTACATTAAAACTCAAGACCCAAATGTTACAATTTTAAAACATGGACCTGCGTGGTAATATGCCTTAAACTCAAGAACTCGAGTGTAATTTATCCTAAAATAATTATAATAAATAACTGTATACATTATTTATATTTAAAAAAATAGAGATTGAGCCAAGTTGATTTGATCCAACCATGGCTCGTGACTCCACTCAATAAACTAGAGCTGAGCTTGATTCGAACTAAATATTGATTGAAACATCGAGCGACTATCGATCTTTGAGCCAAACTCTCACCCCTAGTAGTGACACTACTTATAACATTTCTGTGACATTTCTAAGTTCTATTGAAATTGGCTATGCCCCTAATGGGTGTTTGGCTGACTCCTTCCAAGACTTCACTTGTTTCCTTGGGGTCAACTATGAACTCCAGTTCGAAGGGACTTGATGGTATATAACCCGAGCAAGTCTTGAACAATGACTTGTTGATGGAGTCATCCATTATTAGGTTGAAAACGAATTGGATTTAAGTCAGGCTCGTGTACCTAGTCTTTGGATTCTTCTCGTGGTACCCTTCAAGGAGGTGCGATACTGTCTAATTGATGACTTCAGTCTAAACGGCAGTTTGTGGGTGAAACATTGTGCTATGTTTCAATGTCATGTTTGTCATCACTAGATTTCCTTCTAGAATAAGCTGGATTATCTTTAAGAATCTGTTCACGATGATGACGACGTAGTCATGTCCTCCTTGTGTTGTTGATAGGCCTTCAAGGATAGCTATGGAGATGCCCTCCCAAAATCGTGATGAGACTTGAATTGGTGTGTGGAGTCCCTATTTCCAATTAGCCGGTTTCAAGGTGCAACATAGGGTGCGACCTCGGATAAACTTGTCGATGTCACCTTCAAGTCTTGGCCAATACATATGGCATTGCATTGGATGGCCATATTGACATTGAATTGTCTCCTATTTTTAAGGCGTGAGCTTCTCTTGATCTAGTCTTTAGTCAAAACACACAGAAGTTTTTCTTTGTACATCAAGCATTCCCGGAGCTTGAAGTTGTCAAATTGTTTTTCCTTAGCTTTCTCCGAGATCACCTTGGAGTTGGAGTTGACTTTGTACGAAGGGTCATACACTTGCCTTTGTTTTCTCAGGATACGTATGAAGCACGAAATGTGTACAATACGGCGATACGACGATACAGATAGTCGCTCGATGTCACAGAAATGTTATAGAGTCAGCCAAATTGGGTGCATAGCCGTATGGGTGCATATAGAAGGGTCATACACTTACCTTAAATATGAAGCCAAACTGGGTGCATATAGAGTCAGCCAAATTGGCTCGCTCTGTGACAACTTTCTGTGACATACGAAGGGTCATACACTTACCTATCGTATCCGTATGCAATGAGAAAAATCTTTATCATGACAACTAGCGTGGTTAGTGATCTTGATAGCATGTCTGTCACTTTATTATTGACCTCCTTCCTGTACTTGGTGTACAATTGGTATTGTTGGAGATATGATATTCTCATTTCTTATGGTGTGCTTATTAAAGCTTTGATTGAGTCTACCAGTACTGAAGTGGTTGATGGATAGTGTATATGATCATTTACTTAGTAGGTATTCTCGCTCATACTTCTCAGCTTGAAGTACGTACAATGCCTTATCATAGGTCTAGTATTCCTCTAAGCTCCTTACAACAACTTAGAGAAGTATTGACGAGCCTCACTTTTTGAGTGAAGGCTGCACCAGTTGTTTAATTTGATGCATATCTGTATTTACGTAAAATGATTGCTGTAGATTCGGCGAGGCTAGCACTAGGCCCTCGTAGATCTTCAGTATAAGGAATGTGGCCTTGTGTTCTTTCTTCCACTCTTTCTTGAATGATTGACTTGGTCCGGTGATGGAAGGGTGTTGCTTCAACTGAGAAGTGATTAATGTTCCTAAAACATTGGCACATGCCAAGAGAGCTATCTGCCTTATTATCATTCCTTAGTTTTGGCCATTCTTGGATTGCACGAGTCTTTTTGGTCAACTGCAAATCCCAAGTAAAGGAGGAATCCCTTTCCAATGTCACTCTTTATCTCATTGAGTTGTAGTAAATGCTTTTCGTGGTTGAACACTTTTTGAAGGTTCCGCTTTGTGTTCTTTCTTGTTAGGTTGTAGATGAGGATGTCATGAACATATGATGACAAATTAGATGAGGATGTCATGAACATATGATGACAAATTTGTGGAGGTATAGGCGCATGATGTCGTTATTAAGCACATGAATGTTTCTAGTGTATTGCTTAGGTTGTATGTGCCTGGTTTTAAACACATCTTTCACATGCCATCTTCCTTAATGCGGACTTAGTGTTAGCCCTTTTCCGGTCCAACTTTGTGAACATAAGGGCATTCTTCAGCTAGTCCAATAAATCGTTGCTCCTTAGTAAGGGAATTGGTTTTTTAATCATGATCTCAATTATGCACGCATTTAATAGCTATCATCTTTCTTTGGGTCCATGATAATGGGACTTCTATAGGGATTGCTGTTGAATTTGGTCACCCCATTCTCCAGCAACTTGTTCACTTACTGCTTTATCTTATCGTTCTCTACAACCTAATTTCGATACATGCCGATGTTGGATAGTGGTGCATCAGACACAAGTTAGATTTTGTGTTCGACTTCTTTACTTAGAGCAATCCTCATGCCTCCTTGAACAAGATAAGTATTCCTTCCTCTTTGAAGCTCAGGTTCATCGTAGCCAAGTTTAGGGTGTTCCCTTCCGACTTCTCTAGTCGAATTTATCCCGCAAATGTTAAATCGTTATCGAGGATTTCCACTGGAAGGGAGAAAAGAAGAAAAAAATGTAGAAGACGGAGAAGGCCATGCTTTCTCCACTTGGCGCCGCAACCATCGGCCAGCTTCCCCTGCGTTGCCACCGCTGGATCTCCGGCCTTCCCCGTGCCACCCAATCGTCCAAGAAGGGCTCGGGCAGCCGTCCTTGCTACCTTAGCTAGCGCACTGCCACCACTGCTGGTCTTCCTCTGTTGCCACCCCTCGAGATGCTCAGATCGATGCAACATCGGTCTCGGTGATTGGTGTGATGCCGATTGCCATTTTGTCAAGTTAGTCATCCAGTTCGCAATGAATTGACGACTCCGAGCACATCATGTCTTGTTTTCTAGTGGCATGGAGCTAGCAATTTGATAGCCCAATTTTCTTGCATGCTTGCTTAATGACCTCTTGAAAACTTGCAGCACTTGTTAGGCATTGTTCAGCTTAGCGAATCCTCGCATGAGTAGCATCGTACTCTAGATACTCTTCACTCTCGGACATCAATTTTTCGTTGTATCGAGTTTAGAGAATTGACACTGACATAGACGGGGTTCCGACTTCTTTGCCTTCTCCTCCGGTGCCTACTGTGGGCACCTTCTCGAAAGTTCGTCCTTTGATTCGAGTTTTCTTCCTCGATGTCTTCCAAGGTTTTCGTCTGGTTATTCTTGGGTTGTCCGGGTTATCTTTGGGTCTTCACAATATTTTTCGGGACTTCTCGAGGTGTTAGCCACTTGGTTACTAGCCTCAACTCCTTGTGATGTTTGTCACGTCACATGTGATTTTTATTTGAACTCGGTGTGGCCTTCTAACTCTCAGAGTTCTTCCGATTCAATAAATATGTGCTATTAACTTTGATATTGGTGATGCATTTATAATGATGCCTTTGCTTTTATTAGGTTACGTGTCTATGATTGTGAAGTAACATAGTTCAACACTTGCTTTTGTTTTCCCTTACGTGATTTTTATTTTCAAGTAATAAAGGAAAGTTTTTCAGGTACTATCAGTTGCAGTTTATAACCACTACAAAAGAATATATCATTCTTCCTTGCAAAAGGGGTTAGTTCTTCTTAGATCACATGCTCTACTTTCTTCTCCATCCTATTGCATTTTGTACATGAACTTATTATAATATTTGTATATTATTCATTAACGATTTGAAGTTACTGCATGGGAGTCTGGCTTCTCCTATTATGCTGGTTTTGATTTTGGAACTTAAGATGCTTGGACTTTCAGGTCTGGAAGCGATTCACCAGCATGTGGGGCTAGGTTTGATGATGACGATAATGTGGAGCTTGAGAAGAGCAATGTACTTTTGCTTGGTCCTACCGGATCAGGTAAAACAACACTGTTCTAAATGTAAGCTTTTATGTGAAGATCGATTTAGCATCAGTATCTTATATTTTCTCTCTCAAAAACAGAGTGTTAGCTATATATTTGCTCTAAATAAAACATTGTGCAGGTCTTTGAGGACCATTTTAATTTGGCCCCAGATTTTTTTAGATTATGAAAATTTTCTAATATTGTTTCTTCATGCATCCCAGTTCTTTTGTCATATCCTCATCTCTAATGATGGAAATAGTTGTTTTACACTTAAGGCCCTGTTTGTTTAGGAGTTTAAAATTAACCTGGTTTAATTTTAACCAGGCATATCACATCACACATAAAATTTAATATTAAAAATTAAATTTATTTCACATCCTACACATATTACTAAAATAATAACTAACTTATATCACATCCCTCACACATTTCAACATAATAACTAATTTTATATCACATCCCTCACATATCCCAACATAATAACTAACTTTATTTCACATCATTCACAACTTTCAATAAAAAATATCTCCATCCAAATTTAATTTTAACCTTCTTAAATTTAACCTTACAAACAAATAGACCCTTAATCATTAAGAAACTCCTCACTAAGTATATATTTGTGAAGGGGATACGATAGAGATCAAGAATAAGATAACTAAACTAGTTTAACACAAATATAAAACTACTAATTTTGTACTCCCCCTTAAGTAGGAGCATATTTATCATACTCTAACTTGTTACAAAGAGTAGTGAAACTTGAAAAATCTAAAGATATTGTGAGGACATTTGCAAATTGCTCCTTGAAACTAACGTGGAGTATAATGATCATTTTTATGAGCATAGCATCTCTAATGAAATGAGATTCAACCTCAGTATGTTTGATTCTCTTATGAAACATAGGTTTGCTGCTAATGTAAATTGGTTTATCAACTTCAAAATTTAGGTATCCCAACATAGTTTTTACCTAGATCATCTCACAAGACGAATGAGCCATAGCTTTATACTTTATTTCAGCACTAGATTATGAAACCACATTTTATTTCTTGCTTTTTCAAACTATCAAGTTTTCACCAATACATGTGCAGAAACCAATAGTGGGTCTCCTATCAACCACATATCCTGTATTATCAGCATCAAAAATAAAATGTATTATAATTTGGCAAATGAGAAGCATCTTTTACTTATAAATGTGTTATAATCACTAATTTGTGTGACATTTACTTTTTTAGTGTTTTTTTAGTTCTTCAATCAACATTTCTTTGAACCATATAGTTGGACCTAAATAAACTAAAAAAATTATGATTATTGGACGTACATGAAATTTGAGAAACTCACATTCTCGAGTATAATTTATCTCATTGAGTATTGTTGCTGATATTTTTAATAACATATTGAAACATTCTTTCAAGAACAGGAAAGACACTATTGGCCAAAACTTTAGCACGATTTGTCAATGTACCCTTTGCCATTGCTGACGCAACAACTTTGACACAGGTAATGTCATATTTGTTTTCATTAAGTTGATAGGCTTAAACATGCTTAGTTTTATCTTCATTCCATTTTTGTAAATATATTCATTAAAACAATTTAAAGCAGTGCACTGAATGAACACATGCGAGCACTCTATATTCATATCCATTTTCTTGATTGTTTTTTACCTTTAATTTTGGTGATTTTTTTAATCAAATGCTATGGCTTTTATATGATACAAAATTATTGTTAGAAAACCTGATCAGGTATTTGTACACTTAAGAAAGTTGTAAGAATCCAAGCATTGTGTCAAAATGGAGGGTTGCATACGCACTCCCTTGTTCTTAGACTTTATAAATTTATGTTCGTACATATTGCATTTACATTTGTTTTACAATCTGCATTGCTCTTGTTGTTCTCCTTTATTATGTTTGAAAGAGTGATATTGATTATTTTTCTTCCAGGCAGGCTATGTTGGAGAGGATGTTGAGTCAATACTGTATAAGTTGCTTACGGTATGATTTTTATTATCTCAACATTTAGTTCCCTTTTTTATGCTTATGAGTTAATTGTCATATTTATATGCATGTCTTATATAGTGTATATATCCCCCATCATCTAGGATGTCTACAGGCTTAGTTGTGTACTGTTAACTTGATTGCTATTTATGCAAGTTTGTAGATTTGTGTCATGTCTATTGAATACTTGATTTTTTTTTTTTTGCTTTTACCCGTGGACATGATAATTTTCCCTACCCCCACTTGAAAAATGTGATAGTAATGTCATGATAATTTTCCCCCCTTGGTAGTTGTGTCATGCCATCAAATTCTTGATTGACAACCAAAGCCTTTGGAAAACTAGTGGAACTTTTCAAGCAAATAAATTTTCATGCTATAGAAGAATGTGAATTGTCTGATCTTCAACTGGATGGCCACGCAATGACACAATTTGAAAGGGTTATAATTAACATACGGTGGAGAATGAGTGTTTTTGTGATGTCCTCTTTTGGGACACCACGATAACAGACTTAATTCGTAGAAGAGATTATTCATTGAATCATATAACTTTAACAATATAGAACAATTTAATACGTGCAGCAGAAGCAATATAATTTAAATAACAAGTTGAACTATAGGAAACATGTTAAAATACAAGTTTACTTATTTACAGGCCATATCATCAGTTTAATTCATACATCTTGCTTTATATAATAAGAAAAAGTCAAACTGAAATATAAAACTCCCTGATTTAGTGCTCATTGTTCCCATCGTGTATCCCTTTTTCTACCAGTACTTGCCAATAAAGGCATCAATTCATCTATATTATATAGTCATGACAATTAATAATCATAAACATGCAATAATAATATACTGTTTTTCTCCTCCTCCTCCTTTTCTTCTTCTTTTTCTTCTTCTTCTCGGGCTCAGTGGAGGCCCTGGCGAGCGGACTTCTTCTTCTTCTTCCGGGGCTCGGCGGAAATCCTGGCGGGCGGACTTCTTCTTCTTCTTCTTCCCGGGCTCAGCAGAGACCCTAGCGGGCTGAACAGAGAGCGAGTGGAAGAGAAGGGCACGGAAGAGGTAGAGGAGAGAGAAACAGAGAGAGAGAGCATGCGGTGAGAGAAAAAAATAGGGAGAAGAGAGAGAGAGAGAGCTCTCGGGTGGCACACAGAAGGGAGAGAGGTGGTGGCTGCGGTGCTTTTCCCATTTACTAGTAAAATTGCAATTTGGTCCCTCAGTTTTTATTTTCTTATAAATAGGTCTAAAATTCTTACACTTAAGTCCAAATTTATTTATTTTAAGTCCTAAGTAGTTTTAATAAATTTTAAATTATATTTTGAGTTGTCAATAATTGCAAAAAAAATCCAATAACATGGTTAAAATAACTTTTAGCAAAATTTTATATTGAACATTAAATTTGAAAAAACTGGACGTCATAGTTTCATCCATATATATATATACACATATATATATTTGTACACACACACTCATATATATGCGTCCGTGCGTATTTGTGCGTGTGTATGCCAATATGATCTATGTATTAACATTGCATGTAACACTTGGTTCTTAACATGTCAAAATCTAATTGAGTATTCAAAAGTATTTAATACGCATAAGAGACCCATAAAAGTATCAAATGGTTATAATCTTTCACTGAAATTATTTTTTGGAAGCGTAAAGTTTAGGCTGCAAACAGCAATTACCAAGACTGATGGGTTAGCCTTGAAGACAGTCCAAAAAACTTCCATTGATCCACTTGGGCATATTAGCCATGTAAGGACTATACTTGCCTGGGCCTAATTCAATCAAGCATTCAATAGTCATGGCAACTAGATAAGCCTATCTGCAAAGTTTTTGTTTTTTTGAAGAACAAGCCTTTCTGCAAACTTACATCATTAACAAGCAAGCTAGCACTACACAACTAAGCTTGCAGATATCCTACATGACGTCAGATATATTTTCAAAAGTATTTAAATTTTAGGCTGCAAATAGCAATAATCAAGAATGATATATTAGCCTTAAAGCAGTCCAAATAACTTCCATTTGATCTACTCGGGCATATTAGTCTTCTGGTACAACTTGTTCCTTTTTTGATTCCATTAATATTTGGAAATGACAACCTAGAGCCATGTCTTATCTATGGTTGGAAACAAAAATTGTGGAGTTTTGGAAACTATCCTACCTATGTTGATGCATTTTTTTATGATCTGTCATATTTTTTTCCTTGCTTAAGATGATCTGCAATATTGACTATACATATATAGCTTAGTAAGTTTTCAACATTTCTTCCCAAATTGTTTACATAAGCAGAATTTCAACACTGTCTCTGCTTCGTAATATGCAGGTAGCTGACTTCAATGTACAGGCTGCTCAACAAGGTATTGTGTACATAGACGAAGTTGATAAAATTACTAAGAAGGTACTATGATATATCATATCACTGTTTTACTGTTTCGTAGTGCAGATTCATTTAATTTCTTGCACTGTGTAGTAATTCTTCAAAACACAGGCTGAGAGTCTTAATATCGGTAGAGATGTATCTGGTGAAGGTGTGCAACAGGCATTACTAAAAATGCTCGAAGGAACTGTAAGTCACACAATTGGTATTGTCACTACAAGCAATTCTTTTTTTTCTATACACATATAGGTTGCAGAATCTTGGTAATATTTTTATCATATGTGATACTAATAATTTTATTGTAATTTCTCCTATGATGCTTGCTGCAATTTTGTTCATTTGACTTTCCCGCCTTTTCTTTCTGAATGGATTTGCTTATGTCTGTGGGTTGCTTTTAAAACTTTTGCTCAATTTAGTGCTACCATTTTATTTTGTATGAATGTGCTTTCTGAAGTATCTATGTATATGGATTCCTTTCTTGCTTTTGGTGGCTACTTATTCTATTAGATGTTTTATCTTAAGCAAGACCATAAGAAAATTTTGTTGGGCTCAGGCTAAGTTTTTTTTAACACTTTAGATAGTAAATGTTCCAGAGAAGGGAGCTAGGAAGCATCCTCGTGGTGACAATATTCAGGTACTGCAGTTTTTTTGATTTCTAAATTATTTAAAAAATTAAAAGCTTGAATTTTTGATATTTATGTTGAATTTACATTATATAATGCCTTCTACACTTTATTGACTTTATTTTTTTAATCGGCTTATCTAGATTAAGAGACCTGAAAAAGCTTTACTCTGACTTCAGTTCTGTGTCAATGCACTGTTAAATAAAAGCATGAAGATCGAATTCTAGATTTTTGTTAATTTTAGTAATCATTTTGTTGGTCTTAATTGTATTAGTGTTCATTTGACTAACCATAATTTTAGGCAATAAGTATTAGTTGATGTTAAACATGCTAATTTGCTAGTTAGTTTCTGTTTTGTTTATAATCCTTATGTTGTACAACCATTGAGAAATGGAGCAATTTGTGGAGACAATAATCTTGCGAAGATTGATCTTGGATGAGGATATTTATTTTATTGAGAATAGTGTATGATGTGAAATGAAGTTAATTATTATGTTGGGGTGTGTATGTGATGTGAAATTATTTATTATTTTGATATGTGTAGGATGTGAAATAAAGTTAATTTTTATATTGAAATATATGTGATGCGAAATATAATTTAGTTTTAATATTGAAATTTGTGTATAATGTGACATGTAAGGCTACACATCTAAAGGTGCAAAAGATAAAAATATTGTTGAGCATGACTAAAATCCTTATTCCAACCTGATCCAGATATATTACAATGACGGAGATGCTGACTCATGTAGATTATATGCCAACATAAAACTAGCCTTATTGAATATCATATTTTTGTTATTATATTCAAAGCCTTATTCACTTAGAAATACCTGAGGCCAATAAGAGCGACGAGCAACATAAATAGAGTCAACTGTGAATGCGCCACAAAATCAGCTTTTATTGCTTCAGTCAGATCAAGGTAGAGTATGTTGTCCAATTTCTTAGAAATGCACCTATGGGCGAGTTCTACTATGTTTATAAGATATGTCCATGTAGATAGGTGGTCAACTTCTTGTTGTAAGATAAATGAGAAAGTTATTGTGCTTCTAATTTCTTCCATAATGCCAATGCACTTTTGTAGTCTGAGTAAGGTACTAGATTCATTAATACGATAACAAAAGTTTAATTTTTGCTAGTTTGACTAACGCGATCAAAGTTATGGCCATGCCTTTTAGAGAAATTGCTTTTAATTTCTTCCATATAATTTAGTTTTGATCCATTGGCATACTTCTATGGTTGGTTAATACTTTTGAGAGTCTTTGTTATAAGCTTCTGAAGATTCCAATTCACTCTGTAGCTTTGGTATTGTTTGTCAGATTGACACAAAGGATATTCTTTTTATATGTGGTGGTGCTTTTGTTGATCTAGAAAAGACTATTTCAGAGAGGTAAACCATTTTCAATTTTTTGCAGCATATGTCCTGTCATTAGCTTAGGCTCTGTTTGGTATTATTGTGCTGTATAAAAAAGTGTTTTATTATATAACTAAATTAAAAAGTTCTGTTAAATAAAGTTATTTTATCTGTTTAGCAATTGCTGTTAAAAGCTAAATTGTTTGGAAAAAATTGTTATGCTATTTGAAAATTTTATAATTTTGACAAATTAGACATATAAATAATAATAATAAAATGTATATTATTATTAATATAATAATTTTTTTTATATTTTATAAATTTTAAAAATATGTATTTGTTGTAATAATTTTATATAATAATTTAAATTATATAAGTTATAAATCAATTTTATATTATTAATATATAAATAAATAAATTATACTTTATAACATATTATTAATTATATTATAATAGTTTAAAATTTTATACATATTATTTTAAATATATTATCATAATATATAATTATTTAATTTGATTTATATATTATAATGTAACGTAACTATATATTTTATAATAATTATGCTATTTATATTGTATATTTATTATATGATGATAATTATGATATAATTATTAAAATTTAATTATTTTGAGAGTATTCTTATCCTTAGTTATAACAAAAGTTCCTTTTCAAAAAGCTTTTTTTTAGACTTATCTCATAGGTGTTTTTCAGCGTTTTAAAAGCTGAATGTCCTCAAAAGCTATTTTATTAAATACAATTTTTAGCCTTCAACTGTATAAAAAGTACTTTTTTATCAAAAAGCTTTCTAAAACGCAGTCTTAGTTTGATATTTATGAGTGTCTGACTTGTTCTGTATAAAAATAGACGGCAAGATTCTTCTATTGGTTTTGGAGCACCAGTTCGTGCAAACATGAGAACCTTGAGAATATCAAATGTTTTAGTGACATCTTCTTTGTTGGAATCAGTAAGCATGGAAAATCTATATAGCTGTGACAAGTAGATTTCGAACATACCATAATATTTAATTTCTAAACCTTAACAAATAAATGCCTCACAAGTTTGTTGCATGTGAGCATTACAGGTTGAAAGTGGTGATCTTATTGCGTATGGGCTCATTCCTGAGTTTGTTGGGCGCTTTCCAATATTGGTTTGCTTGTTAGCTCTAACCGAGGACCAGCTTGTTCAGGTTTCTTCAAATTCAAGCTATTCCTATGAAACTGGAGGTCCATCTAAACTGATTTTTATGACCCGTTTATGTAGAATTGGTGAAGGGAAGGGAATTAGTTGTCATTGGAAGAACCAAAATAAGAGAGAAAATTGGGGGGGTGGGGGTGGGGGGGAGAGCGAGAAGAGAAGGTTAACTAAAGAGGATTTTAGGAAGACAAGATTTTTTGTTTAATCTTAAAGTCGCGGACATCAATAAAAAAGGTTGTTATTGTTATTGCCAATATGATTCAAGGGTAGCATTAAAAAATTTTTTTAAATACAAAAGGCCCAAAATTAAATGACATTAAAAGTGAAAAAAATGGTGAAAAGAGTGGATTTTAGGGGGACTGTTGTTTGTTTAATCAAAAGTCTCTAACATAAAATATAGCTGCTTATAGTTAACTTGCCAATAAAATTGAAGGAACGCACATTAAAACTCTTCAAATCCAGAGGTACAAAATTAAAAGATATTAAATGCGAAAAAATGTTAAACTCCATTAATTGTTAGTTATTCATTCTAAATTAAATTAAGTCATAATGTTAAGGGTTCACGAAGAAGGTCTTAGTTGTGCTAAGTCTGGATTTACTATTCCTATGCAAAACTCAATATTCACCATACATGTGAATACTTTTTAACGGCACATTTAATGAATTTTTTGACAGCATCAAAAGATATAATATTTTGCAGGCTTATATTATCGAGCCACATAGGAATACGAAATTATCCTCATCTAGCCCTTAGCCATGGCATTTTGTGAACTTGTATGATTGGATTGTATGGAAGTATGAAACCTGCAGAGTGGCTACAATGGAGGTTACAAATGAATTGTATAATAGTAAGATCTATCAGATTAACCGTTTCACAATTGTGAAATCAGCATCTTGTTTAGGAAATAAATTGGGTTACGGAAGAGTACAATTGGATTGTATTCTTATATGGAACAGGTGCTTTGCACTTTACTTGCGTATTTTGAGTTAGAGATTCAAAATGTTTTTGAGTTAGAATATGCCTTTTAATCCTCGCTTTTGTAGTTTATTTTGATATTTCCATGCATTTCTGCGACTGCCGCACCTGTCCAACTGCCTGTCACTAATGATTATAAGATAATCAACTAACTCATGCGTACTTATCTTTTTGTTGCAGGTCTTAACAGAACCCAAGAATGCTCTTGGCAAACAGTACAAGAAAATGTTTAGCATGAACAATGTTAGCAAGGCTTTTATTCCTTGTGCTAAAACCATTTTGCTATTTTTCATTGGCTTATTGTAGAACATTCTTTCCCAGGTTAAAGATTTTTTTTTGCTTTATTTCCCAGGTTAAATTGCATTTCACAGAGAGTGCACTTAGGTTGATCGCAAAAAAGGCGATGACAAAAAATACTGGTGCAAGAGGTTTACGAGGTATTTTGGAGAATATTCTCACAGAAGCCATGTATGAGGTATTCACCCCTATTTAGTTTTTTAACTCAAATGATGTTGTTCTGGAGCTTGGACACATGTTTGATACCTTACAACTTTTGCTAAAGTTTTGTGATTTAATAAGAGCTCCGACACTTTTCGAAATTTGAAGTCATTTTTATGACTAGAAATTTGGTAAGGTTTGTATAATCGCCAGTGAATCTTGCAAACAATTTTTTTTCTTGAAATTACAGTCCTTGATGCCAGTGTTGCTAATGAGTCGACAGTTTTTCAGTACTAATCATGCAAGTTATGACTTATTGAAAAGTTAAGTCAATAAGTAATTGACTTAACGGGTCCATGCTGTAAAAGTTGCATCCAACTATCATTAACACCGTTATTCTCTTTTTTTTTTTTAGTATAGGGTAAAATCCTATAAACTGCACTACACTCTCCTAGTTTTGGAAAAGCCTGATGATGCGGGACAGATGAATAATGATGTAGTTCTAGAGATCAGCAAAATTATATATAGCAGAATAGTCACAAATTAATGTTAAAATTTTCAGGATTCAATTTTGCAATGACTGAGAAATCAATTAAACCCGCAGGACCAATTACTTTCAAAATTTTAAATAAATTAGATCGAAGGTAATTGAAAAAAATTACTAATTTAGATTATGACGCATTTCGGTTTTCAACAAATCAGAAACGGGGTAACAGGAATATGAGAACTCACAATATTTAATCAACAATAATTAAATTGCACTCAATAATGAAAGGTCGCACTGGCGGAACAAGTTCGAGCAAGTCACAAGCCAGCATAATGATCCAGAGTATTCAATTTAACCAGGTTAAAGGTTGCTGAAGTTCATACCTGAGTCAGATAATCTAGGGATTACGATGTAATTTCTTAAAATTAGAGCTCGGGCAGCTTTGGTGCACGCGGGGTTGGTTCGCAGGCGCGCGCAGGGAGCGGGCTGGGCATGCGCGGGGCGACGGGCTGGGCACGCATGGAACAGCCAGTTAAGCACGACGCGCGGGAAGTCCGGGCGCGTCTGGCGAAGCTGCACGGCGGTGTCGAGCGGAGCTATTGTATTCGCGTCGACATAGTCGGCTCGGGCGCGTCGCCGATGATGTGGGAGCGCGAGGATGCACGAACACAGGCTAGCGAGCGAAGTGAGCGAAGATAAAACGAGGTAAAGGTTGAGGGGTGCAAGATGAACGGAATCGAACCCGGAGGTGAAAAGTTAGAGCTGGTGGAGTTTAGGAATTCTCACCCAAGGTCCAAGCCCTTCCCTATCCGGGATATCAATTCATTCCAGAATCAAATAATCCCAAGGAAAACACAAATCAAATTCATTCAGTATTAGAAAAATAAGAATAACAACAGGGAGGCGTTTATATAAAACCTCCATACAAACTGACTCAATAAAGAAAAATATATAATATGATAATTTCCTCACACAAATGAGGAAATACCAAATAATATGCCTAAAATAACAATTATAGAAATAGAAATAACTAATACAGAATAAATGCGAGAAATAAAATCAACCCAAAATAAAATCCCCAATCAATCAGAATGGATGAAAGATTTCCAATCTACCGAGTCAGCAATCCACAGCATCCATCTTTCCAAGTCTGTCCTGATAGTCAGTCGATCCAGATCGAAGCAGTGTGGCTAGATCTCGGTCGTCGACGATAAACTCTGCCAAGAATGAATCGACGGTCGATCGTGGTGTCCCCACTACCTGACTTGACTTGTATTGGGATTTTCCCTCACCATTTTAAATCTTATTCAGAAATAAACTTATCCTTAATAATTCTTTTAAAAACTAATTGAATATCAATAAGCTCTTTTGTTAGATGTGAACCAAGGCTTTCATAGTCCAGCAAAACAAAATAATGAAATATTTCTTATTTGCCAAAGTTTCATAATAATTATAGTTAGCTGTTCTTACCATGACAGATTTTGTCCATCGCTGCATGGCTGTTGCCACCACCATCCCTCCCACATGATGGCAGACCACTGTAGTTACTTGACCCTCTCCTTGGCCACTGTCGACTCCACTTACCATTGCAAGTGGTGTGTTATTTGGTCTTTGAGATTTGCTCAAGGCCACATGATTTTTCAAGTGTGTTATGGTAAAGATTATTTGATTTGTTCGTTAATGCGTAAGGGCTTTTAAGAGGTCAGATTTGAATCTGTTTAGGAAGAGGGCTGAATTGGCTCTGGAGCTAAATTCAGTTTAATTAAGAGGTTAAAGCTAGCATTGTTAGTTTTAAGGTGGATTAAGCTTTGGAAAAAGAGAGAAGTTGGCTGAAGAAAACTATTGTTTTAAGCCGTTTGGAATGAGGTTTTAGGGATTTTGTGTTTGTTATTCTAACTTATAGACATAATGAATGCTTTTTAAAAGCTTGACATTGGTTAGAGAGACTTAATCTCTGCAACCAGCTAGTAATTCATGCTTTGATATATCTTTTGGTTCTCAACATGTTACAAATAATGCATCTCAGTGTTTCTGAGATTACAATTTGTTATATTTTTCAGAAGCTTGTCTTTATGTTAATAATTGTTTTTCTTGTGCTGATTTGATGTTAGATTTATGAATAATAAGTGCATAACTATTTATTTGGTAATAAAATATGTAGTAGTAACATGACGTTTGTAGCCAGCAGCAATTTTATATATTTTAGGGTGAATAGTTACTATGATCTCTAGTTTAAAAATAGTAACTGGGTTACACTTTTTTTTTGCTATGATTAAGGACTTAGATGCATATTTACATAATCTTGAGGACCACTTTACTTAATTCATTAATAATAGGGACTTAGTCGCATATAAGGATAAACTAGAGGGGCTCAATTGCCTTTTACTCAATATTTTAAGGCTAATTTGGGATAAACCATATTCTTATTAGCTATCTTATGATGGTAAAATGGTGTTGACTTAAAACTTTTGGGACATTTTTAATGATAACCATTTTGTTGGTGCTGTTATGAAAATACAAAAGACAAATATATTGTTTGCGTCATGTCCATCTATCCATAATTTTTTTTCTTGTTTACAATTCCTTGTAGATTCCAGACAGAAGGACGGGTGAAGAACGAGTTGATGCAGTGGTGGTCGATGAAGAGTCTGTTGGCTCTGTTGAAAGGCAAGGGCCTGGTGCTAAAATTCTCCGAGGAGACGGGGCTTTGGATCGTTATCTTTCTAAGAATATGGTAAGATTATTTGTGCAAATGTTCTTCATTGCTTTCCATTGATTCTCAACATGAAAAAGAAAATTCCTGAGTCGGTTTTCTTGGGTTTTCTAAATCTAAGTTATCTAATTCTTTATTTTCTTTTTCATAATTTAACTAAAATTAAATTCTATATTAGTTGTCAATAACAAGTTATGATACTTATATTAAATGATGACCCTAACCAATAACCCTCCCAGGACTTCTCCACAACACATGGTATCAGAGTTGATGGTTCAAACTAGCGGATTATATTCCCGTAGGTCTTCACTATCTTCAGCTACGGTTGAGCAAGAAATATGATAGTCCTAGTGTGCCCCCAGATGGTTGAGTTGGCTCTTTCTGTGCATATTGATGAGTTAAAATGGCCCATGAATAAGAAAAGATCTATATGAATGGATTCTTATGTGATGGCGGGTATTGATGGTGGTACACATGGAGAAATATCCCCATTGGTCCTCAATAAAAAGTTGTAATGCATAATATACAAGTGATGATCTTAACCTATTAGTATTTTTCCCCTAACATCTCTAAAAGGCTCCAATATACCTTAAGTTAAAGACTTTTATCGACCAAAATAGAAGCAAATGTGAAAGAAATACTGGAAGTATACCAAAATTAATTTTGTAAGTAATTAGGAAAAAAACGATAGAAACAAATTTACACAACATGCAGTAAACAGAAGGTCATTAGCATAGTTTGATGATTAAAAGCACTTAAATTGAAGATTATTACTGAATTTGCTCCTCTGCAGGCTGCTGATGGATTAGATGGAGATATTGAAGGGGAAACTGAGCTCTCTTCAAGGGCCATTAGCATGTGATAATTGATCATTAATTTAACATAATCTATAGATTATATAATCTAGCTTTACCCAAAATGATGTAATTAGAAAATTATATTCATGAAGTCCCAATGAAATCAGCTGAAGCTCTCTGCAATACTGTGCTGTTTTTTTTTAATGATTTGGCTTCTGATTTAATTTTCAAGGATTTTCCCATTTTCTACTGTTTTTGGATCATTCCTTCATGTATGTTAGTTTAAATTATTTAATTTTACATTAATTTATTTGATATGAAAGAATAATATTTTATATTACAGTTATATTTTCTTATTTAAGTATGAAAATATGTATATATATATATTTTATATGCAATTTGTGGAGATTAAATTATGTTTGAATATAATTTTAATATTACATGTAATGCATAGTATTGAAAATGTATTCGAATATAATTTTGGTGTTGTTTGATGCAGAATATTATAATCATATTTGAATGTGATTTTAAATTTGTGTTATATGATATGAATTATAATTATATTAAAATATAGTTTTGATTATATTGTAATTGAAATTGTATTTAATTACTATTTATTAAAATATTTTATATATTAGAATTTAGAATTTTCATGATTTTTTTTATAATTTTTGATCTATCAAAAAAATTTAAAAATACTTAAAAATTTAGAATATCAGCTATTGTATGATCTAATAATATGTAAGAGTAATTTTATTTCTGACTTAATTTAACATGTTATTAATTTATAATGCATTAAAATTTATTAGAATTAAGCTTATTTCAAAATAGTTATATTAAATTATTAAATTTAAATATCATGTAGTAAATACATTGTGAAATATATTAAAAAATATATAAAATTGATTTGATTTTTAGTTTAATATTAAATTTTCACTGAAAAATTTATAGCTAATTTTTTATATAAATTATATTTAAATAAGATTATAATATTTTATAAGTTTTATAAATTTCTAACTTATCAAATAAATTGAAAATTAATTAAAATTTTAAAATATTAATTATCTTAATATAATTTAAAAATACTTTGAAGTAATTTTATTTTCAAAAATTAGTTTGATATTTTATTATCTAATAATGTATTATAATTTATAAAATTAAATTAATATAAAAAATTTAAATTATAATGTAGGTAAAAAAAATAGATTAATTTGATTTGATATGATTTAAAGTTACATGTTTGCAAAAATAAAATAAAAAAATATATATTTTTTTAACCCTCAAAATGCTTTAATTCGATTGAAGTAGCAAAAGAAATTTCAAGCCTCCAATCTCTCAGCCCAGCATCCCAGCCCTTCGTCCGCAGTTTTATTCGTGTGGGGCCCGCGTGCCACATGGCAGCTCGCAATTTGATCTGCCCGAACAGCGCATGTAAAAATTTACCAAGATTTTATCCTGTTTTTCATTAAAAAAAAAAAATTATCCTGTTTGTTTTCATTTTTTTTTTATTTTGATAAAAATATCCTGTTCGATTCAGCAAATTATTAGATCCGGCTGACCGCACGTGTGGCCCGCCAATCCCAGTGCATACATAGCAGGTGCTGATTGGTGGGATGCACATGCGGTCAGCCGACCGCAAAAACTCATAATTTAATTATCATCAATATAAGTTAAAAAAAAATTAATTTAATGCTTACTATTTTGCCATTTTTAAGTTTGGGTAAATTTAAATCAAACCAGCTCATTATGAGAATAAATTTTAAATATATTCTATTAATCCACTAAACTACAATACTTACATAAAATTTATTTTATGTGAATATTACATACACTAAAATTATTTATATTATATATATATATATATAATTTTAAATAAATTTATATCACATTTTAAGTAACTAAAATTAACTTTGAACCAAATGCTTTAGTTCACAGTTGGATTCAAAAACTAAATTCCAAGTGATTATTCAGTTTCAAATATTCATAACACTCATAGTGTAATGTAATATTTTATGTGCATGCTCAAATATTTAAAAATAAATCACTTATTATAAATATGAAGTATGAAATATCATGTAATTATCTCAAGAAAAACATATAATGTTATATTTATTTAATCTGCATACTTTTCATAGATTAAATTAAATCTAACTTGAGCCATCAGCATTATTAATGAGCAGATGTTGAGTCATAAGAACATCCAGCCAATTTCAAGTAAATGAGCTGGGATTTCAAATTTGCCAAGAGTGAAAAAAAAACAACAACTACTACTATTAAGCCCAAATTTGACATAATTATTTTTTTTAAAAAAATAAATTAGTCGATAGTTAACGTAAAATTTATCGAATCAATCATGATACTACGAGAGAAAAAAAAAGCAAAAAATTTAATAAGTTTCACAGGTCTCTCCTTCTTAGGAGATTACAATACTCAGATAATTCAAGTTTCAGAGAGTATACAAACAGATAACTAACTACACATTAACTATAGGTAAATGAGCACCATTCTACAGTGCTGGAGCTCCTACTCAAAGTTATAGTGCTTGTCAACAGCCACAGAGACATCCCAAGTGCAGCTCATGCCCTTGGGGAACTCCACCAAATCACCTGCCCCTATTTCCACATACTCATCCCCAGAGCCCTCAGGGTAGACCTTCACCTTCCCTTCCAGCAGGTAGCATGTTTCCTTGGCAGAATATGTCCACGGGAACTTGCTCGGAGGGCATCCCCACCTACACAGTCAGGGATACATATAAGACATTAACTCGAGCTTTCTAAATCGTTTCACTTGAATTCCTCAGATTGTTCAATCATTTCACGACGTTCTTGTTGAGGGTGCTCACTTTAGATCAACATATCAAATATTACCTTTTAACTTCCCTCCCACAAAAGAGGCTTCATACCACTCCCAAGTATACATAGTAGCATCACGTTTATACGTAGCATATACATAGCATTAACACTATTAACATCATTTCTGTTTTTATCATTTGCTTCGCTGCTAAATCCGATAGTTGATCCCATATATTTTAGTTAGTTATTCTACTAGATCTTTGAGAATGTAAACGATTTAAAGGAATCACACCGCAATAAATTAGAGAATTGACAGAATTACCTGAAATAAAAATCAACGAAAAAATGTAACTAAATAATTTGAAAATGTTAACCTTCATTGAAAGCAACTTTAGATATCATAAACTAAAGTGTAACGCACAACTTATCAAAAACAACGATCTTTGAGTAATTAATTATTTGCATCATCTACTTAAAAAAGAAAATTGGAAATAAACTATCAAGTTAATAGTATAAACTTCATATAGTCTAGTAATAATATGAAAACAAGCCATAGTAATGTTGGTTAATTTTAATGCTATGAAAAAAATGTCATAATAATGTTAGGTTAATTTACTTTAAAAAAAGGAGAAAATACAAACTATCAAGCATTACAAAATTTGACAGGTCACTTATCATCATTATTTACTTTGAATTTATGAGCAAACTATCAAATTAACTAATCAAAACTATACCACACAAAAAAGGTATTTTCCTATACTCATCAAATATATGAGTTTTCTTCACCTTAAAACATCAATTACACGGGCATACATCCACACATCTCATACAATAATAGTTTCAATTGGATTTGAAGGACACCACCATGATTCTAAAGTTAATCAAACTTGGTGTGATTGATGTATTGTTGTATTTGTTATTTGAGATAATTTTATACTAAACTCGTGATTTTGTAAATCTTAAAGCGAAAGAAAAGTGTATTATTGTTAAGATAGCTTTAAGCTTACCTAACCTGGCATAAAAAATATTTTCTGTTTGGCAGCACCTATAGCTGTTACGTTTAGCTTAAGTTAAGGTATGAATTGAAAGAAAATAAATATGACTTTATGGGCAGTAGACAAAAAATCATGCCTTTTACAATAGACAAAACTGCATGGAATGCGACTAAGATAAGCAAAACGAAGTTTAATTAATCAACATTGCTTGAAAATCAAGAGTCGTATTCAAGCGATAAGCTGTCCATTGACAACATAACCAGGGCTTGTTTGTTTAGCCAGTTTAAAATTAATTTAGTTAATTTAACTTAGTATGCTACATCACACAAACAATTTAATATTAAAAATTAACTATATTTCTTATCATAAATATAATTCAAAATTAAAACTTAATTTTATTTCACATCTTATACACATTAAAATAATAACTAACTTATATCACATTCCTCACAAATCCCAATATAATAACCAACTTTATTTCATATCTTTCACAACTTTCAATAAGAAAATATCTCCATCCAAATATAACGTTAACTTTATTAAAATTAAACTTTGCAAACAAATAGGTCCAAGAGGTATATTAAATGCTTCCCCCCTCCATCTCTCTTGGGAGAAATTATTACGTTCGGGAAGCACTAACATCATTTTTGGGGGACCAATGAATGCGTGACTGGTGCATATACGAGACCCATCAGTAAAGCACAAAACATAAACAACATTACGTGGAATAGTGCAACGCATAACTATGATAATACTATATATAAGCATAATGATGCTACGTATAAGTATGATACAGTTGCATACGAGATGTATCTTACATATATAAAGCTTATAATGATTATACGCAATACTACCATGCTTATATATAGCAATATCTTTCTTATTGATTTTTATTTCCTTAACATCACCTTACCATATATCCACATAATTCAAACCTATATGCATATGAGCATTATATGCTACATGTAAGCATTGTAATACAATGAATAACAATACAAGCAATACACAACTTATATGTTGCACTATCATACTTCTACGTAGCACTATTTCCCACTACCATTGTTTTGTTCTCCGCTTTGCAGGTGGGTATGCATCACGCATTCGCTGATTCCCACAACAAATGAGATGTTACACTGCCCAAATGCAACAACTTTTCCTTTGAGATGAGAGAAGCACTGGCATTGGATAGAGAAAGAGGACTGCTTAAGCAAAATAGAATAAACGGCTTAACTTTCAAGTTAAGCAGCTAACTACGCAGCCAAACGCTGCAAGATTCAAATTTGTCTATGTGAAATAGGTAGGAATCAAACAACAAAGCAGAAATTCACGTCATCACCATAAGTGCAATTTTACCAATTTGTAATAATCAAAACAAAAAGGAAGAGAGGATGCCGATTAAGAGGTACAAGAAAGCAGTCTTACTTGGGCCATCGCTTGACGCCGAGTTCTGTGAGCTTGGATTCCGGCGGGTTCCTCTCCACCTTAACCCCATGCTTCTCCGTAGCCATGGTCTCCGCTCTGACCCTCAACCTCAAGCACCGTGCAGGAAAAACCCTTCTCTGCTTCAGGGTCGCCAAGGACGGAAAAGACCGAGATCCGGCACCGATGAAAAGCGAGACTGAGCTCGGCGAACAGCTACTTATCGTGCTAGGGCTTGCCATGGCAGGTCGGAGGGAACTTTCCAGAAGAAACTGAAGAGAGATGGAAGAGAAAAATACTGATTTTATTTTATTTTATTTATTTATTTATTTATTTATTTTTGAGATTTTCATGGTCCATTCATCGTTGATAACTCGACATTTAAAAAAAAAATAACTTTCTAAGACGAAAATACATTAAAACATCATTTTTAATATTTTTATTCATCTCACTTCTAAATTTAAATATTTATATATTATTTTATATTTTATTTGAATATAAAATTACAAGTTATACTTTTTATATTAATAAATGAATAAATTTTTCTTTTTATTAACAAAATAAATAACTGGATTTTTTTAAATTTGATGGAAAAAATTAAATTTGTAATTATTCATTTATATTATATTATAGAATAATATCTATATATAATATTTAATTTTAAAAATTAAATAAATAAAAGCTTTTTCTTTATAAATGCATAAGTAATTCTCCTAATTCTTCTATAAATATAATACGGAAGACCTCACATTATATATTAATGATATTACATCATAAAATATACTCATAATAGTGCTGAAAATTTTAATTAGTAATAAAATTATATATAATAAATATTGAAATATAAAAATAAAATTATGTATATAACACATGTAAATATCATTATATAATTTCTAATATGTAAATACATAATTTATTTAATATCGAAAATAAAATTCTCTTATAGAATCAATTGATATGAGATTATTTAGGTACCATGATTGTTGATATATTATATTTATTATAAAAATATTATAATTATTTAAAAAGTACGGCACAATTTTTTAAAATTATTTATTATTTTGTGATTTATTAAGTTTTTTAAAATTTTCTAATCAAAGTTTTATGTTATTTTATTATTATTTTATATTTCAGAATTTAAATTACGAAATATATAAATCAAATCGTAATTATAAGTAATTTATAGAAATCTAAATTTACATGTGAAATATATAATTGATTTATTTTATTATAAGGTAATATATGTATATATATATATTAAATTAAAAAAATAAAGTAGATAATTAAGCTCAGGTTAATTTAAAAATGAATTAATAAAATTTTAATCGACTCAAATAATAGTTTCCTAATTTGAAAATATAATTTAAATTTTTATTTTAAAAAATTGGAAATGTCATGTTTTAATATGAGAGTACCGCGTGTAATCCAACTAGGCAACTACTGAAAGACTGCTAGTCAGAGAGAGAGAGTGGGAGAGAGAGAGAGGGAGGGAGAGAGAGAGAGGGAGAGAGAGAGAGAGAGAGAAGGGGGAAGATCGCAGATGGCGAGGAGGGCGGAGGAGGAGTACGACTACCTCTTCAAGGTCGTCCTCATCGGCGACTCCGGAGTGGGGAAGTCCAACCTTCTCTCTCGCTTTACCCGCAACGAGTTCTGCCTCGAGTCAAAGTCCACCATCGGAGTCGAGTTCGCCACTCGGACCCTCCAGGTTCCTCTCTCTTCATCCCTGTTTCCGATCTTCTTCTGCCCTAATTCTATTCCTTTGCTTGATTCGGTTTTCGACGATATTGGATCTGTGGATATTGCACGCGTTTGTTGTCTTCCCTTTTTGTACGAAACTGGATTTCAATTGCTTTGGCGTGATAGATCTGGAGATGTTACCATTTGTTCTCGTTCTTCGAGCTCAATACGAAGCTAACATTAACCAATTTGATTACCAGGAACCTAATATAGTTATTTTTAGTTTCAGATTCATCCATCTGGTTGGTTGTTTCTAGTCGCCTTCAGAGTGAGTAGATCTTTTGCCATGCTGCCTTCCGATTTATCTATAGATGGCGCTGGTTTTCCATGAAGAGTTAATCGTTACTTTTTGCATTACTTAATGCAGAAAAAAAAAATTAGACTTACAATCTCGTCTAGAATATAGTTTCATGTACGTTGATGTTTAATATCTATTGTGTCTTACGGAAAGTTACACGAGACGAGTACATTTTCAAAATAATTCTACCGTTAACAAGAAATCACTTGTTTCTTTCATAAGTTTCAAACTAGATCTCTCAACATATGACTCAATTTTTCTAGATTTAAGCATTATGAGCTATCATATGTCCCTACTTGAGCTGCATGCTTTATTTGTGCACTTAGAAAATGATTAACAGCAATTTTAAAAAAATCCAATGACGAAATCACATCTAACCCAATCACACATATTTTGAAATTGGGCGATTTACACACATGCATATAAAACTGTCATATTTACTTATTGAATATCCAAAATATAAATATTATTTGAGAGACATTGTAATCACATTAATATTATTAGCTCCATATTGTGGTCTCCATTCATCATCTATTGTCTGACCCGATCTGACTGTGGTTAGATTAGCCGCTAATTATGATTAAATTGGTCATCAATTATAATTTGCTCATATAAATATTTTAAAAATAATTTATAAATATTGAATATTATCAATAATGTAAAAACATTAGTAATAATAATTCATTAACTTAATACATAATATTAATAAGTGATATTACTAATATTTTTTAATTAATGAGTAATATTTAGCATCTATTGCTTATATTTAAAATATATATCGAAAAAATTATGATTAGGTTAGATAGCGTATGATAACTGGAGACCACAGTATGAAGCAGATAATATTAATATTTTTAGGGTGTCTCTAGAGCAATATTTATGTTTTGGATGCTTAATAGGTAAATATGATGGTTTTATGTGTCTTGCAGATAAATCCTCCTTTTTATTTTTAGATCTTAATATTTCTTTTAAGGTAAATATATGTGATTCGCCATTTCATAGAGATTCATATTTTTGACTCATTTAGATCTGGCCCAAGTTAAGAACAAGTTGTTGGGATCGAACAATAGAGAATAGAGCAGATAAACCAGTAAAAGAAGAACTCATAGATTCACGTGGTTCAATGAATTTTGGCCTATGTCCATGACTGCATTGAGAATTTTATTTAAGCTGTCAAGTTACAATGAAAGTTGGCCCTTTATTTATAATGGACTGAAGGACAAGCAGTTACGAGATAATATCAAATTTCAATAATTATAGATAATTGTTTGATGGTATTTGGAAATCCAAATATTTTGAAATTTTAATATATATCACTTTTTATTCAGTCCTTGGAAATTGGATTTATGGGATAATGGCCTAATCAATTGTAGGGAATTGGGCTTCACACTCCAACACTTGTTTCAACTTAGTCCTTGAGATGCAATTCTATATTTCAATCCGATTCATTCTGATAGCAATCATCAAATTTATGATGTTGATTGCTATCATGATAAATGACACAAAGTTCAGCCTTAAGCTTATGGTAGTAGTATTTATTGAACAAATTACCCATCATAAATAATTTACTTACGAGTCCCAAAGGTCCTGGGATCTCTTCGTTTCAGTTGTGTCTCTCATGTTAACTAGTTTCCCTGGTATATTATTCTACGTTCACGTAGTTTCTTGCTATTTTGGCATTCTTTCGCTACTGCACTACTGACTGGTGCCAGTCTACTACACTGCTTCACTTCTGACTGATGCTAGTCTAAGAACAACTATTTCTTGCTGCTTTAAATCTAATACAGTATGCTGCTGTCCAATCTTCTTAGTTTAAATTTCTACTATCTGCGCAACCATAGGATAGTAGTTATTTTCATTTTTGAATTTAATGTTGCCAAGAACCTGATTTCTTCTATTGTTCTTATATCCACATTCCATGCACTTATACAAACCTACTTGTAATGTACATTTTCTTCTGCGTCTAAGCCCTTTTGCGCTTATAATCTTGTACTGCTGTAACCACATCTAACTTCTGGTAATGTCCTTTTAATCTTAAGTCAGATTTTTATTTCTTAGTCACTCTCAGATAGTTAACTTCAATGTAAGTTGATTTTCTGTCGTTGTCCTTCAGGAAGATTTGTTTCTATTTTGTGATTTTCTTATATGCCCTGTAGTCAAACAGTATGAAACTGTTGCATACGTTTTGTTATGAGATTGCTTGGAGTAGAAGAACGTTGTTTTAGTTTATGGTGCTTCTTGTTAAAGCGGCATGTTCACTAAAACTTATAAGTAATTCCACGTAGAGGGAAAAGCAGACTTTCAAGTTGTCTGATTAGTTAGAAAAATTGGAAATCTCTCAGTGAATAACTGATAGTGGCATCTTTCACTAAGGACAGCTAATATCATCCCGCTTCGTAATTGCCTTGATAGGCTTATACAGACGTTTTTTAATCAAGCCTATCTGAATTGACTTAGTCATGCATGTATTTCTTTCATATTTTAAAGTAAGTTACCTATATGGTTATAGTTAGTCTCAGATCTTCTGTTTTGTTTTAGGGTGTGATTAGGGCACTCTAATAATAGAATTAGTAATTGGACATTTGAATTATCCTCAACAATGAAAATTTGAGTTTGAGCGAATTTGTGAATCTGTGAAGGGATAGATATCCTAGTGAATGGAAGGACTGGGAGCCTGGATGTGAAACTGCAAATTCCCTAGTTTTCTCAAGGGGGGAGGGTGAGATACAGAGAGAGCAGTTGTCAATCTCACCTCTCCATCCAGTCTTCATCATCTATTGCATTTGGTTGTGCTAATTGTTGAAGCCATATAGGCCAAGGCCACACTTATTGCTGGAGGCCCGTGCTTCCGCTTGCCTCTTATGTCTGTTGTGATACAAATAAATCAAGATCCAAAGTAAACAAGCAATCTTCAATTGCAGGCTTGAGAAAGGATCAACAACATTATATGTCCTTTGATATTTTAATTTGGCGGATCAACAACATTATAGGAGGAAGGATGCTTGAGAAAGTTAAGCCTTTGTTGGGTGCTGATCATATTAACAAAGGAGATCTTTCAACTTACTAGCCATAACATTCAGCTTGCTCTCTCTTTCATAAACTCTTTTAATTTTCCTGATCAAGTTATAATTCCTTTAAGTGATTCTCAAATTATTGCTGGTGAATTAATTTCTATTGTGATTATTTTGCCATCCTATTGTCCTTATATTGAGAGATTCGTATTTTAATTGAGAAGCCAATTTAATCCTCTATACCATAAATTTGGTTATTCGAAAGAAATTGTTCTTGCCATCAAATTTGGTAAACAGTAATTTACCAACAATCTAATTTACTTTCTAATTTTAATTCAAATAATTTTCCCATTGAACTCTTAATTTCTAAATCTATATTACATATTTGCATTTGTCCCCCATCAATAGCATAGGGAGACATATTGGTGCCAAAGTTTTCAATAATAATTCAAAAATTATGAAAAAGCTGTTGAAATTCGCAAGAAAATTCCATTTTGTTAACTTGATGTTTGAACCTCTATTAATTTCTAGATGGGCTTAGGCCTTGTTTGGCATGAGCCCAAAAATGGGCAAACAAATATCTTAATAATATTTTAAATTTATTATAAATTTTAATAACTTTATTTCACATCCAACACAAATTCCAACCTTAAAAATCAATTTTATATCACATCCAACACAAATTCCAACCTTAAAATCAACTTTATTTCACATCCTATACACCTCTCAATATTAAAATAAATTTCTTTCCCATCAACTCTATAAAATAAATTATTTTCTCTTTCCTTACCCAAATTCATCCTCCAACCAAACAAGCCCTTAGAATCGTTGATGAGCAACACACAATGACAAATTGTGACATCCGTGTTTTATCGATCTATTATATAAGTGTATGTATTACCATAACGCAATCTAAACTTCATAAGTGACTGTAAACTTTTTTACTTGCTTTTGAACCTTAATATAAATCTATGAACATTTAGATCTGACTTGTGCAATCGTTTAACTAGTTAATCAATTTTAATATTTCTCTTTTCTGGAAACTACACCATTGGTAGTTTGGTTACTATGCATAGAAACTTGTAGTTTGTTCAAACTGCAAAAAATAGTCGGCATTGAGTCTAGTTCGAGCTAGTTAATTTGAACCACAAATTGAAGTGTTCTATTTTAATTTGAATTTGATTCATGTTAATTATACAACAACAATAATAACCAAAATTTTATCTCACTACGTGGGGTCGACTGTATGGATCCTTTATTTTCATTGTGCTCAGTCAAATAGAAAATTCTTATTAGCTTTAAGTATGTAAAGTCATTCCTTGTAATTTTTTGTTATGTATGTTTTGGCCTTTTTCTCTCTTTTTATATAGTCAAGATCAACAATTCAATTTTTCTTACTGAAGCTTTTATTGGTCTACGATTTACATGTCAAAATCATTAAGTCCACTCTCTATGAGCTTCTCCTCAGTTGAGATTATTCCAACATTCTTGTGGATATATTCATTTTTTATTATGTCTTTTTGCATATACTAATTTACTTTAGTATCCTCATTTTTGTGGCACTTATCTCATTTATTTATTTTTTCGTTGTAGGCTAGCATTTGATATTATATAACATCGCTAGTCTAACAATAGTTTTACAAAATTTATCTTTAAGTTTGAGTGAAATTTTTCTATCACACATTACGTCAGATCCATTCCTTCACTTTATCTGTTCTGTTTGGATCCTATTAATGATATCACTATTTATTTCATCATCATTTTATATGATTAATTTAAGGTATCTAAAGCGTTTACTCTTCTTAATGATTTGATCGTCAATTATCACATCGTTAATGCAAGTGTTTTTTTATTGGCTAAATGTGCATTTCATATATTCAATTTTTATCTACAAAGATGAAAATTTTTAGACTCTAAAGTATTTCTCCATAATTCAAATTTCATTTTAGCCTTCTTTTTAGTCTTATCTATGAGAATATTATCCTCTTGAATGTGTTTAATCAGGACTTTCATAACCAATGTAAAAAGATACAGACTTAAAACTAGTCTTGGTATAATTTAACTGTGATAGAAAATTTTTTAGTTAAATCTCTTTGTTTTTGAACATGAGTAATGGCTCTTTTATAAAGCCTTGGTGTAAACTAATTTATGTTATATTATCCAAAACTGTGGGAGGCCTTGCTATTTTTTTTGATATGGGCCTTAATAATAAAAAGTATAAAAAGGTACGTCAAGGAATATCCTTTATTAGAAGGTTAAAAAAAATTATTTGAGAGGGGTATCTCCTCTCCCAACTATCATCTCCTATTGTGGCTGTGTGCTAAAAAGTCCTTTGTGCTATTGGCACTCTTATTTATGTGAGAGATGTTGCAAAAAAGGAAAGCAAAAAAGGGCTTTGGAGATGTCTTGTGCTAAGCTATCCATCTTTGTTGGCTCCTTTTGGCCTTATTGGTTGTTGTTCTGTAGAAGGAGTTGTCGCATCTTGACAAAGTGACTTTCCACTCTCTAGGCTGATGCTGCTCTCAACCCCTCCTATGTTATATCCAATTCAATCTTTAGAATTGCCTCCATAAGTAAGCTTTTGCCTCCTGCTTCCTATGCTTGCTTAGCCTGCTACACCGTAGCCTTAGACAGATTCATTCATATTGATCTTTAGCCAACCAGATTGAGAGAGAGGGGAGGGTGGGTTAAAGATAATTAGATAATCCAACAATTTTCCAGTAAAATTTTGATTCACAAATTTACATATTTCGATTCATTCAACTTGAGTGTACTTAATTTTGAGCAAGTTGATTTGAGACATACGAAAATGAATGAGGCTGGTTGAGTAGTTTGAATTGCACTGCGTGTCATATTGCATGAATTTGGAAATAGCTCTTATATGAGCTCTCTGCTGAGATGGTCTCACGGTTAGGGCTGTAAATGAACTGAGCTAAGCCAAGTAGTGGTATATTCATGTTCATGTTCGTTTACTAAAACCGAACTCGAGCTTTTTTGAGTTTGGCTCGTGAACATAAGGTATATTTGGCTTGGTTCATATAATTTACAAACGAGCTTACTAATGTGTTCACAAATGATCTTGTACAAATCTAAATTCATGACCACAAAATTTATAGACTAGTTTTTATATATCAAGGATATAAATGTGTTCATGAATAGGCTTCTCATTATGATTCATAAATTTTTTTCTTATGAATAAATATTATATACTAAAATCTTTAAAAAAGCATTATATTGAATCTTATAATTAACAAGCATGTTCATAAATTTTATATGAACAATTCACGAATGTTAACAAGCCAAATGCTAGTATGTTCAAACCCGTTTATTTACCAATCAAGCTTTTAAAATTTTGTTCAAGCTCATTTTTTAATACTGACAAACCGAACACGAACTTGCTTTTAGTCGAGTTGTTCATCAAACGCTTGGTTCATTTACAACCCTATTCACGGTTAATAGCTACAAACTAAGGATACGCTATCTCCAACTCGAGGATGTATATACATGTGTGCTTTGCTATGTCCTCTTTAGCAGTGCCTTTTCATGAACAATTATTTTACGATACTGGCATATCACGATAGTTGCATGAAGTTGAAGTATGCGATAGTAATTTTTGAAACTCTGGCACACCCAAATGATGCTTTGGATCAGCTGAACCACATGTGATATGATTTCTGGGTAACGTGATAAAAGGTTAATGAGACTTGGGTGTGTAGTCAACAAGTTTGCTAATGGTGTGATTTTAGATGGTTCAGCTATGAAGCTTTTGGTTATATGTAATTAAGCCTCTAAATAAGCTTAATTTATTGAAGGGCTGATAGCCCAGTACAAGATGGCATTAGCTGATAAACAACTCTTGCTTGTACTTGGCTAGTTCACTCATGGTGCAATTAGATGGGTCATCCATGAAAGCGTTTGGTTATATGTTGATAATCATCTGAATCAACTCAGTTCATTGAAGGGATAATATAATATAGCATTAGCTGATAACTCCTGCTTGTTATGCTATATCTCTATTTCAAGTTTGACTGAATTTACTGGTTTTGGAGAAGGGATGTTTAATATCATGATCTAACTTATTCTTTTGTCCCTATTAGAGGAATATAAACTGATATTTAGGTCATGAGATACAAGTTTAGCTTTTAGTTCAATTGATTATCAGAGATTTAATGTTGTATTAGAGCCAGAGGCTTTGAGTTCGAGCTCTAATGTCCTCAAGGTACTCATAGCATTGGGTTAATAAAAAGACTAGTATTTCACTGCATTGAGAGAAGCCAAATTGGTTTAAAGAGTGGGGGGGGCTGCATTGTAAACATATACATTTAAGCTTTTGGATCAGTTATTTATGAAAGATTTAACACGTTCATTTTTTGTCTTTATTTATTCTGTTTAAGCTTGTGGATGATCTTTGTGGAAATGGCCTAATGTCTCTTAAACAATGAGCATTTAATGCACTTGTTCATCCTTAACTGTAAATCTTTTCATGTGTAGATTATTGGAATATGCTAGTCTAATTTAGTGCTTGTTTTTTCTCTTTACTGTTACCGTCATTGTTTTACTATTAAGATGATGGTACTTCTGTTTATTCTTGTTTCTTGCATCTCAAACCTAGTGTGTTTGGCACAAGCCCCATTTAAATGCAAATTACACTTTTTATTGGCTTCTAATGCAAATCCCAAAATAGAGACCATATTTTATTTCAAATAATTCATAAATATTAATATAAAAAACTAATTTATTTCACATTGCACACATTTTTCAAATATAAAAAACAATGTGGTGTCACACTTAATATAAATTCCAAAATAAGCGGTAATTTTATTCCACATCATACACATATCAATAAAATATGAAAAATGCAATGAAAAATAAGCTATCCCGAAAGTGGTACCATCCAAATTTTATCCGAAAGATAAAAGATGACTTTCTTTCTATTTATTTAGCAAAACACATACAAAGAGAAACCAATTGCAAATCAACTAAATCTACTGTCAGTAGATTGCAAGCTGTTTGATATGATGAAAAGAAAACATGCTTATAATCGTATGAAATGAACTTTGTAAAGGTAACATTAAAAGCATTCTTGTTTGGCAAGCGTAGACTTAGGCCGGTGTTTTGTATGGAAGTATTTTTTGCATAATCTCAACAATGTAAGAACATGTGGAGTATGTGTTATTCTAGACTAATACATAAGCTTTCAAGATTTGTGCTCCATTATTTAAAATAGACGTGATCATCCATATTAATATGGTATGTAATTTCCCTTATAGTTAATTGTTAGCCATCATAAACATGAAAGATCTCATTTAATTGTTGTCTTAATTATAATTGTCAAGAAAGCTTTCCAGGTAATGAGATACTATGAATACTAGTGCACAAATACTCTACTAATAGTGCTCATATTAGTATAAATAATGATATGATTTCTCATATTTTCTGGAGTTTACAAAAATAATAGTGAAGATTTGTACTCATGTACTATCTTTTTTTTTATAATACTCATGTCCCAGATGACAAACACTGAGGATTGTGTTAGATAGTCGACAGTCAATGTAAAATTTGTCGAATAAATATAATATGAATCTTTTAAGAAATTACGCTAAAGTTTGAGTGTTCATTGAAAGCGACGTGTTGTATTATCCAAATACATTAAAAAATGAATTTCAAAAAAATACGTTAAAAAATGTGTGAGGGCTACTACATTTGCGTCTGGGCATAGTGATAAGTGAGCAAGGGTTCTCAAATTATGGACCAATATTAGTAAAAAAGTTAGTCTATAACACTAACATTAAGATTCAAGACATTAGAATAAGACTAGATACTTGAAATATAGGCATCCTAACGAACAAGTTAATGGAGTTGGTAAATATAATAATACATAAGAGAATTAATATTCTTTGTTTATAAGAAACAAAATTTGTAGGAGAAAAAGGTAGAAAAATTAATAGCCTAGACTTTAAGCTTTAGTACACTGGTAAGAATAGAACTAGAAATGAGGTGAGTATAATTTTGAACAAGAGTTTGAAGAATCTTATAGTGGAAGTTCAAGAGAATTGAAGATAGAATTATAACTTTAAAAATTGTGATCAATACGATGACTATTAACATTATAAATGTTTACGCTTCCCAAATAGATTTGGATGTAAGTATAAAGAAAAAGCTTTGGAATGATTTAGGAGAACTGATATAAGGGATATTTTAGAAGGAAACAATATGTATTGAAGGAGATTTAAATAAACTTGTTGGACATGTTGCTGAGGAATTTAATAGCATCCATGATGGGTATAGCTTGGGAAGACTAATAAGGAGAGTAAAATTATTTTAGAGTTCTAAGCTTATGATTTTATAATTGTTAATATTTTATTTAAGAAAAATATGAGTTTGTACTGTCCATTACTTGTGTTCGAGTACAAAGTGGTTTAACTTATAATTTTGTAATTACAGTTGGATTACACTAATGCTCAACTTTAAGCCTATATCTTTTTGCATTAGTTATGAAGGCTTTGATTGGACATATCTAAGAAACAGTACCTTGGTGTATACTTTTCGTAAATTATATTTTTCTTATTGATAACACTAAAGAAGGGGCTAAAGCAAAACTCGAGTCATGAAGAAATACCTTAGAATCTAAATATTTTCATCTTAGCAAATCAAAAATTGGATATATAGTGCAAATTTAGTTAAGATAGAAGTACCTGTATTAGTGAGATAATAATTAATAATTAAATTATCTGGAAGAGTAGGCAATTTAAATACCTTAGATCAATTATATAAATACTTGAGCTATGGAGGAATGTTTTAGAATCTAAATGTTTTTATCTCAGTAGATCAAAAATTGAATATATAAAGTGCACATTTAGTGAGAAAAAAAATGCTTATATTGGAGATGTGATAATTGGTGATCAAATTGTCAAGCAGAGTGAGCGCGTTAGATACCTTGGATAAATCATTCAAAATGATGGTGAAATAGATAATAATATTATTAGTAGGATTCAAGCTGGATGGGTAAAATGAAAAAATATTTCTGGTGTGCTATGCGATAAAAAAATCTCATCCAGACTTAAGGGTAAGTTTTATAAAACTATAGTAAGACCAGCGATGATATATGGTACTGAATGCAGGCCTGCAAGGAAAAAACATACAAATAAAATAAATATTACGGAAATGAGGATGCTAAGGTGGATGTGTGGATATACACGAAAGGATAAAATGAGAAATAAGTATATTCAAAAGAAATTTGATGTTGCACCAATTGAAGATAAACTTAGAGAAAGTCGGCTTTGATGATTTTTAGAAATTTGATGTTGTACCAATTGAGGATAAATTTAGAGAAAGTCGGCTTAGATGGTTTGGATATATAAATCGTAGACCGATTAAAGCTCCAGTTAGAAGAATCGAGTCATTGGATCTTGCTCATGTACAAAAAGGAAGAGGGAGACTAAAGAAGATATGGCAAGAGATTATAAGGAATGATCTTAATTACTTAGACTTAGATAAGAATTTGTTAATTAATAGAGCGCAATGAAAACAAAAGATTCATGTAGCCGACTCCACCTAGTGGGATTAAGGCTTTGTTGTTATTATTGTTGTAGATCAATTATATAAATAGCAGTGAAATAGATGGGGATATTATTAATAGAATTCAAGCAGGATGACTAAAACGAGAAAATGCTTCTAGTACATTGTGCAATAAAAAAAATTATTTAAACATAAAGGTAAATGAATTATTAGATTTTGCCTATATTAAAAGAGGAAGAGAAAGACCAAATAAAATGTGGCAAGCAATGATCAAAAAGGATCTCACATGTTTGGAGATAAATGAAGATATGTTATTTCATATTTGATAGAGCGCAATGAAAATAAAGGATTCATGTAGTCACCTAATGGGATAAAGGCTTGGTTGTTGTTGTTGTGATAATACTTGTGTACTGTTTTTAATAATAATGAATCTGTGCTTGATCCAATGTTTTGCGCATTTGTATTTTTGTCGGGAAATTATTTGTACTCGAGCACAATCTTAAGCAATAGTTGTGTTTTTGTTATTTAAAGATTTATAATTGAGTACAATCTTTAACTAAAAAGGTTTTATACTCGATCCTAATATATACTGACATCTAAATATCATTTTTTAAGCAACAATTCTAAAATATTTTACAAAATTATTTACACGTGTCATCAAACTAAATAATCATTTTCTCTAAATAACATTGAACCAAATGCGTCCTTGATTGAATAGACAAAGCGGTAGTCCAATACCACTTACAATGCATAACACAACTCATAGAAATTTCTGTTTCAAATTGTTTTGGGATTACAAATAATTATGCACAGTATCCTTAATTCTCAACAGTTACTATTTTAGAGATCCTAAAAGTTAGCTGGCATAACTACCATTCCTAACAACTTTTCTACTTTAAAAAAAATCGCAAGTAGTGTTAGCCTCGTGTTGAGCTATTATTTGTTTGTGTACAATGCCACTGTATTTGACGCACTTAGGTCCATCACTGGTTAGTAACATCCATTTTTTCTATCAAAAAATTTCAAACAGAGCTATGAACTAGTTGTGGTGGGGGAACACACGTCCCGGCCTCATACTCCGAACATTGTTGGGTCAAAATCGACATAGTTATTCTTCGAATATAGTGTTTAGGCCGTATATTTGGCATACCAAGTTCGGGTTGCACTTATCGGGTTGCATCTGATCGAGTTGATCCAAATTTAACAAATCACAAGAAAGCTCATATGCTTGTTCTTTCTAAAGTTCATGAGCAAACTTATCAACAGAAAGTGAGAAAACCTTCTTGGAGAGATTAGACTATTGTTGCATTATGGATCTCAGCGCTTAAATCTATTTTGTCAGTCTTGTTATTCTCAATCACATAACAACAGGTGGAAGGAAGGATAATAAAAGCACAGATTTGGGACACCGCTGGCCAGGAGCGATATCGAGCTATCACCAGCGCCTACTACCGCGGAGCTCTCGGCGCTCTCCTCGTCTACGATGTCACCAAACCGACAACCTTCGAAAACATCAGCCGCTGGCTCAAGGAGCTCAGGGACCACGCAGACTCAAACATCGTGATCATGCTGATCGGCAACAAAACCGATCTCAAGCATCTTCGTGCCGTTGCCTCCGAAGATGCACAGAGCTTCGCGGAGAAGGAAGGCCTCTCCTTCATCGAAACCTCTGCCCTCGAGGCAGTTAACGTCGAGAAGGCCTTCCAGATTATCCTGGCAGAGATATACAGGATAATCAGTAAGAAGACGATCTCCTCTTCCGAGGAGAATGGAGCAGGGTTTGCTGGTGGGATCAAAGAAGGGAAGACTATCGTGGTCTCGGGATCCGAGGCCAACACTTCTCAGAAGCAGTGCTGTTCCACATGAAAGTGTGAAAAGCTTGAGATGAGGATCAGTTTCTATTGCCTGTGATGGTCATCTTTCATCTGTCATCTGTCATCTGTGTGTGTGTGTGCTGGTTTAATTGATTTTGATTTTAGAATTTTTTTGGGGAGGTATATAATTGTTGGAAACTCATGCTTAGTAAGTACTACTTCTATGGCAGAATTAGTGGCAATTGAATATTGCTGGAAAGGCCAAAATATCATTAGGTTAAAATTCGTCTAAAACTAAGCTTGCAAGTAAGGCCGAGAATGATTTGAGTTCAAGCTGAGCCAAGCACGGTTCATCTTGAGCTTATCTCAATTCGATTCAAGTTAATTCGAGCTCTCTAAGAATTAATTTTTTTTAAAAAAAATTTGCCTCTTGTGAGATTTAAAATTGCATTAATCATACTAATAATAACTAATATTTATTTATATATAAGTAATAATTAAATATATTATTTATATTTAAAAAATAAAGATTAAGTTAAATTGATTGTTATTTGTAAACTTAAATAATAATAATAATAATAATATTTAAGGAGGTGGGAATGACTAAGGGAATAATAATGTTTTAAAAAATCCAAAAAGTAAACTTAATTGATTGTTATTTGCAAACTTAAATATTAAAAATTCAAGCTTATGAATCCATCTAGTATTATGTTATAAATTTGGAGACCTAAATATAATCTATCCCTTTTTATAATTTTTTGGAGACCTAAATTTAATGAAATTTCTGAAGAAACAAATGAACAAAACTGCAGATACAGAGAATTTAGTGGAACAGAATAGAATAAGAAATCAAGAAAATTTTACTGTAAAAAGGCCTGTCATTGATGAACTCTTTAATGCGCATGTTGGCAGCCAAAATGCAGTCCCAAAATTGCTGCCAAAAGGAACAGAATTGAGATTGTTCTAGAGGGAATTTTTTATAATAATATTACATTAAATGTGATGGCAAATTTCATACTTCTATATATGATTTCTAAAGCATCATACTTAATCCAAGTTAGTATAAGTCCTATCTCACAAATATGACGAGTCTAGTAGCAAACCCGAATTTTTCGTATTTGTCAAGAACGCGACTAAATGCTAACTTGGACCAAATATTGTACTTTGAAATTGTATATAGAAGTACAATATTTTGCAAACTAAATTAAAAATATGATTATTTAAAAAAATTCCCAGTCCTATGTGTAAAATAGCTTGGCCTCAACTCAAGCTTCAATCAAAATAGGCATCTTTCCCTCTTCATTGTCTCTCACAACACACTGATGATCTCCACTTCCACTATTGTTGCTGCAGTTCTCATTGACATCCAACTCCCTGGGCTCCAAAGATTCATGGTCTGCTGAGTTCCTCTGACCTCGCCGAGTTAGAATAAGATAATGAGCCACTGATTTGTATCCAAGACCCTTGATCTGCATTAAGCATAAAGGAGATTGATTAGAAGATGATTCTGGTACTATGGTTCACATCTCAGGTTGAGTGCAAGCACGCTTTGCTCAACACAAACTCAAAATCTTCGAATTTGTTCTAAATGAAAGTCGAGTACCTTTCAGCTCGAATGCTCAATTAGAAGCTATTAAATTCAAATTCAGGTCGATCTTTGCTATAATCTGCTCACGGATTTTAGGATAATGAGTATTTCTAATTTCAAGGTACTAGATTGCCAATCTAAGAAGCACGGACACGACACGGACACGGGACACGACACGGACACAGGGATACGTCAATTTTTAAAAAAATAAGACACGACACTTCTAGGACACGTAAAATAAAGAAAACTAGAGAAGAAGAAGGAAGAAGAAGAAGAAGAAGAAGGAAATGCAGACCGCGACGGGAGAGGCGACGGCGACTGCAACGGCGACTGCCGGCGAGAACTGGCGCTGCGACCAGAGAGCGATTGTGAGATGACCGCGACGGAGAGAGGGAGGACGCACGCGGAAAACCTAGGGTAAAACATTTGAATCGGTTTTTTGGAAAAATTAATTTTACTTTTTATTAAAATTTAATTAATTAATAATTGAGTTGTGTCCAAGTGTCTTGCAAGTGTCCTAAAAGTGTCCAGCCGTGTCCTAAATTTTTTTTTTAAATTAAAATAAATTGGACACGTGTCCCGCCGTGTCCGACACGTGTCCCGCCGTGTCCGTGGCGTGTCCGTGTCCGACACGTGTCCGACACCGCCACGGCTACTTCTTAGAAGTGTCCGTGCTTCTTAGTTGCCAATGCAGCATAAAGCAAAGACTTCACAGATATTCTCCATATCTCAACAAATATTCAAATCTACTTCATACTATTCAGAAATTCAAAATTCTCGCTTATATTTCAGTTGTAAAAAACACAGACAGTTGTGAAACTAATCATACGGTGAGAATTAGGCTTTACTCTAATATAGACTTGGAATGTGTCTAACAAGCAATTTTCATTGTTACAGGACTAATGAATCATATATTCTGCATGGCAGGCATTTATCCTTTCATGTATAAATATAGTTTTTCAGCACGGTGTCAAAAGCACTAAAAAAACAAAATAACTCACTTTCTTATACAGAAGTCCGGTCGGAGCCCATCCTTTCCTTATTCTGCAAAGACTGCAGTTGCAGATTCCGCGGCAAACAGGACAGACCCAACTCGGGTTCTTCTCAACATCTAGAACATTCTCACCGTATCTGCACGAGTTTGGAAATTCAAAGATATCTTCATATTCATGTTTACATGGAAACAACATAAAATCTTATCACAACGTCCATTTAATCAATTAGCCACATTCTAATTCTAAATAAATGTTAGGAATACAAATTTTGAAAGAAGCAGTATCGAGTTTATTTTGAAGAAATTATACAGTTAAACTAATCATCTCTACTTAATACTACAAACTTCAACTGCATTTTTCTAAAATAATTCTGGCAGAGGAAGATGCTATGTAGTGAAAGGGATGCTACTAGCAAAGGACAGAATAAATAACCACTGCTAGTGGTAGAGAGAGCACTCTCCTTTTCAATTAAAGAAACCCTCAAAGTAGCATCAATATAGAAGAATTATCTCAAGAAACCAAAATCAGCATATAGAAGCAGGATATTTTCGAAAAGTGATTAAATAACCCAAAGCTCTCTTTTCTATGATTTGAACTAAAAGGAAGGCTTAAGACGATAGGTATAAATGCTGGAGTTAGGCATGAATCAAGAGTAGAGTCCATTAGCCTAGCTTCAGAATAGTCCACAGTAGAATATGTCTGTTTAGGTTTGCTCGTTGGACTGATTTGCAGTGCTTGCAAGATGGAAAGGAATTAAGAAGAGAGAATCCCCTTCATACTGAACTCGTGCATAGCAATTCTGTTTGAAAGTACCAGTTTTATTCTTAACTTTTGTCCACATAGAAAATTTTCATATAATTCTTTCCTGAATAAATACTAGGTTTAACCTAAGAATAACTAAACAAAAACATCAAAAACATCCAAATTATAATAAACTCTCTTTCTCCAACTTTATTAAAGTTCACAGAGTAACCAAATGCACCTTGTTGAAAATAACCAGAAAACATTAACCAAATAAAAGGGCAACCTTCATTGACCAAGGCGTGGAGTGTGGTTAATACAGTACAAAATAACCTTATTCATATAGCTTTTGATTTTATTTTCCAATTGAAGTGAAAAAAGTCACAAAAAAAGATTTTTTTAGGATATTTGAGATTTATGTTAAGCTATCTTGGTATGTAAAAGAATAACAATTAGGTGGAATTTCTTCTTGCTTCTAAGTCAATCTTGGTAGAGAGATTTTCGTAAGTGTTTCCTATTAAACTAAGAACAATCATTATTGGATACATAGACCTGTATTTGCTAGGAGAAAATGAAACACAGACCTCATGTACAAACAATCTCCACAAAACTGGCCTTGAACCAATTTGCACTTGCAACAGCTCGTGTGGTGGCCAAGAGTTTTCTGCCTGCAGTAAAATAGCACTTATGTTCCAGTAATCAACACTTAGAAGATAATTTGAAGAGAAAATTTTGGCTCATTTATATACCAAAGCTTATTAAATATCTTATATCAAAGGCTGGTAGAGGTTTCTTCTTTTCAAAGACAGCCAAAGGTGTTGATTAGAAGTTTGGAAAATCTAACCCAGCGAAATCTACCCAATTATCATCACTAAACAGGGAAGTAACAAAGATGAGACAAACTGTACTGTGAGCCAACCATATTAAATGGCAAAGAAACTTAAACCTAGAAAGTAGAAAGCAAGGGCAAGGAAGGCAAGAAGAAGCAAACCTGCATTGATGGCATGCCTTCCACTTCACTTGATCATATATCCACTTTCCATTATGATTATGCAATCAATAAGTAAAATAGAACTCATATTCATGCAATCAACGAACAGATAGTTGAAAGAGAAAGATTTGACCAAGAACTTATTAAATAACTTATACAATCAGATTTGGTATGGGATGGACATGGAGGAAAGCCGTTAGCACGCACTAAACAGCGCTGGTTAGGGCTTGGGTAATAACCCGCCCAATTATCATCACTAAACAACGAAGTAATAGAGAAGAAAAACTATGGATTGCGAGTCAAAGAAACTTAAACCTTGAAAGTATTTCAGAAAGTAAGCCACTAAAAGCAAAAAGATGAAACCTGCATTGATGGCATGTCTTCCCCTTAACTGGATCATATATCCGCTTTCCATTATGATCATAACCATCCACAAAGAGAGTCCAACTCGTTTCACAACTTCCCAGCAGCTTCTCATGCTCCTCTGTATAAATCTCTTCGACTTGACCTTCTCTGAGCAGATACGAACTATCATCATCCATAGCTTCCTTCTTCTCCATCTTCCTTGTCATCGAATAGTTGACTGGAGCTATATTCTGCAATCTAATCGACCACCAATCGGAGTAAACTCTCGGCATCAATCGCCGAAAAAACCCTAACAAGCGCATCAAACGAAATTAGAGTTCCAAGAAGAGAAAACCTAGAGGAACGCCTCGGCGCAAGAGGCGGAGTCGGTGGCCCTTCGATTAAATGGCTTCCGACCACCCTCGAGGATCCCACCGGTCTTCCCCTGGTGGAGTACGAGCGCCGGCATTCAGATTTGAGCTTAAGAGACAGGTCAAGGATCCCGAGCTTCTTCATCCTCTCCATGTTCTCCTTTATCCTCTCGCTGCGGGACATCTCGTAGCAGGAGATCATCCCCTCACCGCCGCCGCCGCCGCCACAGTCGCCGCCGGCAGAGGATTCGGCAGCAAGGGCTCTTCTCCTTGTGGTCACCATCCGCGATTCCTGAGCCTGCCGGCGGCGATGGGCCTCTGCTGCTGCTTGCAGCTCGCTCCCCGAGAGGACGGGAGTGCTAGGGATGGCGTAGACGACGGCGATATTGAATTGAAAAGAAATGGGAAGAAAGAAGACAGAAATGGCAGCTCTCCAATTTCCAACGGTCCGCTAGAGACGCCTGCTGCCAGCGCAAATACATATTTATTTTGAAGTACCTGTTTGTTTTCCATATTAACTTTAACATCAATAGCCTGCATGAATCCATAATTAATTTAACATTGATCACAATTAATTTTATTAATTACAACATATATATATATATATATATATAAATTTAACATTAAACCAATATTTAAAATTCCATGTAAACTTTAATATTAAATTATATCCTAAGCATATTTTAAAATAATACCAAGGAGGTGTTGTTATATTATTTAAATAAAATAATTATTTAATTTAATTATATTTATAAATTCTTTTTATAAAATTATAAAATTATTAATTAAAAGAAGACATTTAAATATCATAACATCTAAATTATATCATATAATGCTAAAATAATAATAAATCAATATTTTAGCATTACGTTGTATCAATTGACAAATCCTTATTTAAGTCTGAGTAAGTAAAACCACCCTTTATAGTTTTTGTTACGTCTTCTTTGGCTTTTCTTTTCTTTTTTGTACATACGTAAAATTTAATAACTCAATTTTTCTTGTTGAAGCTTTAATAGACTTATGATTTACAGATCAAAATCATCTAAGGCAACTTTCTCTAAGTGATATAACTCTAACTTTCTCACAAATATACTTATTTTATTTTTTTTTTGTATACCCACATGTTCACCTTAGCATTCTCAATTCTACAATACTTTTATTTATATGCTTTTTCTTTATAAGCTAGCATTCAATAGTATATTTCATCGCTGGTTTTACTATAATTTTATAAAATTTATCCTTAATTCTAGATAAAATTTTTAAATTGCACAATGTAACAAATATATTTCTTGATTTTACCCATTCTTTTTTGATCCTACTAATAACGTTGGTATCTAAAGTGCTAACTCTTCTTGATAATTTGATCACTAATTATCACATTATTAATATAAGTACTTCTTTCTTAACTAAATGTGTACTCTATATATTCAATTTTTAATTTACTAAAATAAAAACTTATAGATTTTAAAGTATTTTTTCATAACTTAAGCTTTGCTTTGGCTCTCTTTTAAGTTTATCAATGAGCTATATCATCTACAAAAAGCATACATCATGGCATCTTATTTTAAATATGTCTAGTCGAGATTTTCATAACCAAAGTAAAAAGATACAGACTTAAGCCTGAGTTTGTGTAATCTAACTTTAATAAAAATATTTTTAATCAAATTCCTTTCTTTTCTAAAACACTTTAAAGTATTTTCCTTGAATTATATTAATAATCTAGAATTCCTCTCTTTATTCTTCTAAATAGATATTAATATACTTCTTCTTTATTCATTTAACATTCTTTTATTATTCAAAAATTATATTAAATAATCTATTATGCTAAAAAACTCTTTCATCTCCTGTGTACTTTAAAAGATTTATTAGAATATTATTTAGTACTATTATTTTTACTAATTTAGTCATTTTATTTCACATTTCACATATATTTTAATATTAAATTAATTTTTTTTCCTATTAAATTTATAAGATAAAATATTTTTTTCCTTATCCAAAATTTAACCCTCGAATCAAATAAATTTTTAATGTAATTCATTAAATTTTAAAATTAAAAATCTGTTTGACATTTATGCATTATTTAATTTGAAGATTGACGTAATTAAATAAAATTTAATTAATTCAAATTAAGCTCTTAAATATATTCAAATTTAAATTTAAATGGTGACTAACTCATTTGGACTTGACTCAATGAAATCAATTCTTGTTCTATGGTTCAACCCTATGCCCATGAATTAGTTAAGACATGGACCGAGCCACTGTAGGGCTGGACCAACGTCTAGAAGGTTCAACCGTCTCAGAGATTTGTCCACAAATTTTAAATTATAACATTAGATATCAGAGTTTAGTGATTTACTGTAGTTTAATTTTCTTGTATTTTAATATTTTGAATGTGTGGTCTAGCTTAAATACAATATCGTAAATAATAGAAGTATTATATTTCAATAAATTATCAACTTTAAGAACTAGTAGTGTTATTCAAATGCATAGATCAACGTGTAAAATTTACAAGAATTTATAAATATTAGTGCTAAAATTCAATGTATAAAAATTCTAAAATCTCAAGAGCCATAATGTAATTTATCCTATAAAATTGATAAAAAAATAAATATATATACATATATATATATGTAAAATTAATATAGAATACGATTATCAGAACAATTTTTTTGATTCTAGATTATCAAAAACAAAATTGATATAGAAAAACATATAAAAATTTATAATATAAATCAAAATTATAATGTATCCGTTATTTATTTATATAAAAAATAAAATATTAGTCAATTTTATAATTTATCTTTCTATTTTTATAATTTTTGCCTTAAAGGCCGCCTCAGCGTCATCACGTGTCAGAGCGGCGGAAAGGGGTTAAAAGTTAAAAAAAGGCGCCATTTTTCGATTCCAAGCGTGAAGCAGTGCGCACTCCATCACTTCGAATTTCGATCCCCATCGTAGGAAGATGATTGCGCCACGTGAGTGCTGAGATCTAAATCTTCACTCGTCTCCATCCCGTCGTTTTTCAATTCATTGATTATTAGAGTAAATTTTGGAAGGAATGTGCTTGGATTTCTCTCACTGCTAGCCAACTCTTCTCTTGGTTTCTTATACTGGCTTGCCCTAATCTTTCTTCCCTTTTGTCGGCCGTTGTCTGACTTTCTTGTAGCTCGGTGGATGCGCTGCTGAGATAGTGGGTTTCTTGTCGCAAAAGCGGAAGCGGAGGAACCTTTTTTAGGGTTTTGACTGAAATTTTTTTCTTCGGATCTACTTTGTCAGCGCTCAGGACGAGTTTCGTGGTGTTAGATGGCAACAGATGTGGGTCAAAGTTGCTACGGATGGACGCGAGAGGAATCGGCTGACCAAGATGATTCTCGAGTAAGTCGCATTCTTTATGAAGATGATGTGTTGGTCTTCTAAGTTTGTTTTTTTTTTTTTTCTGTTGTTTCTTAACATTTTTTGACGGGGTTTTCTTCGAAGAAACTAATGCGGGGTTGCCATTCTGCCATTCATTTACTCAGCATTTTAGTGTTGATAGGAAGTATTACGCAACCATGTCTTCCTTTGAAGAAACTATGGCGTATTATTGGTTCTCCTTGGCGAGCTTAATCTGATTAGTGATTATACTGGGAAAAATGGTATAATTACAACACATCCCAGTTAGCAGTCTTTTATAGCATGTTATTCACTGGTTAAATTTAACTCTGCCAGAGAAAAAAAGGTCGCCTGGTGTAATAGGCTTAGATTTCTATTTTTTTAAACAAAAAATGTCTGGAATTAATGACGTTACCTAGTGTAATAGGTCAATTCAATGCTTTCATTCTTACGGAGAAAAATGATATAGTTTACAAATTAAAGCTTGTGATGTAATCAAAGCACCAGGAAATACAATTAATCCCATGGGAGAGATCTATGACAAGATGCTCAAACATACATGTTTGGGGAAAAATTCCATACTAGGGTTGAAAAAGATAGAAAGGGATTAATGAAGAAAAGTTACATTAACAACCTTTTGTATTACAGTTTTCCAGGGAGAAGATTGATGCAAATAGTGGAGAGGAAGGATCTGGGGCTTCGAAATCCCCTCTCCTTGGTCTGCGACAACGGGACTGCCTTCACAGGCCGTCCTGTTTGAGACCTCTGCTCCGAGAACGGCATCAACCTTCACTTTGCTTCAGTTCGACACCCTCAGTCGAACGGTCAAGCCAAACGACCAACAAAAATTTTCTCAAGGCGCTAAAGAGAAGGCTTGGAGGCGCCAGATCCTCATGGGCCGACGAGCTGCCGGCCGTCATTTGGGGACTCAACTGCACACCGACAGTTGCAACGGGTCAAACGCTGTACTCTCTGGTTTTCGGCGGAGAGGCACTCATCCCAGTCGAACTAGAGATATACTCCCCTCGAATCGAACACGCCAGTAATTTTGAGCCACAACACCTTCTTGAATGGCGTCAAGAAAATGACGACGACAAGAGACTTGAGCTTGATCTCCTCGAAGAGAGAAGGGAACTGGCAGCCCTTCGGCAGGCTGAGCACAGAAGGCGCGTCATGACGAACTACAACAAGCACGTCCCTCAAAGGCCACTGGAAGAGGGCGACTTGGTCCTAAAATTGAGAACCACAGCTGAAAGGGACATGTCCCCTGGAAAGCTCGACTCCAGTTGGGAAGGCCCATTTATAATCCGCAATGTGCTCGGACCGAACACCTACAAACTGGCGATGATCTCAGAAAATTTTATTCATGAACATTGTAATTCATTTGCAGAATTATAATCGCAACACGAAGTATCATCAAAATACCCTCTTATACCTCAGCGCCTTCGCGACTGGCAGTCATGGGCACTCCCCTTCTCGAAGTCCCAGGCTGCTCTTATACCTCAGCGCCTACGCAACTGGCAATCAAGGGCACTCCCCTTCTCGAAGTCCCAGGCCACTCTTATACCTCGGCGCCCATGCGACTGGCAGTCAAGGGCACTCCCCTTCTCGAAGTCCCAGGTCGTTCTTATACCTCAGCTCCTACACGACTAGCAGTCAAGGGCACTCCTCTTCTCGAAGTCCTAGTCCGCTCTTATACCTCAGCGTCTACGCGTCTGACAGTCAATGACACTCCCCTTCTCGAAGTCCAGGCCTAACAAATTCTGACTTAGCGCTTAGGCAACTGGCAGTCAAGGGCACTCCCTTTCTCGAAATACCGAGCTGACCACAACCTGACTTGGCAAAGTCATTTCACGATAGAAAATCAACTCAATTATCATTACAAACAGAGAAGTTCTTTTCACAAAAACCATTACAAACTCTCTGGGTTACAAAACAAAGTCTAAAACTCCTAAAATTCACTATCCCCTCTCGAAGTTTCAGAGGGGGAGTATAGTTCGATGTCGGCACCGGGAGTTCGGGGAACTGCCTCCAAGGGATCTCGCTCTCGAAGGGGTGACACAGCGAGTGCCTCCCCTACAGCCTCCTTCGACTCTGCCTGCCACCCCTGCTCAGCAGCTTCCTCCATCCTTGCCAAGTCGGCCGCAGAGGGTGGGACAACCACCTTCATGTTAGACACAAAGGCGAACTGTCGATCCAGCCGCTCCGCCGACATGTTAAAATAGGCACACTTGTATGACTGGCTTCGCGACCTGATACATTCCGCCATGTCCAGCCCTTCGAGGTCTTCACGCCTCACCATCCCTCGATCGAGAAGCGCGGAACCAAGCAGGTTGACTGAACTCTCCAGCGCCTCCTTGATAATGGCTTTGAACTCCAGTGACCTTTGAAATTCGGCTACTGCCTCCTCGCGAACATCTTCGCGATGTTGGTCCAACGATTCCTCGAGTAAGAGCTGCAGTTCGGCTTCCCGGCGATTGGCCTCTTCGAGTTCTCTCGTTGCAGACTGAGGCCGCCCTTCGGTAAGGCAGCAACGATGGTCTGACTTGCTGAGCTTGAGCTCCGCTTCCTTCGCCCGCATCTCCTGTTCCATTGCCTCCCTACCAAGCTGCGACAAAAACGCCCAATCAGGGATATGTCAGGAAAGGGGTCGAAGGAACTTACCACCCTCACCATATCCGCGCATCGAGAACTGAGAGCGGCCGCCGTACCCGGCCTGCTTACTTCGGGGACCTCAACACGTCGTGCCCCGCTGACCCTCTCAGCACTTCCCTCGGAGGAAGTCACCTCGCTCTGGGCGCCGACCTCCGTCGAAGGATCATTACCGTGTCCTTCGGCGTTGTCGCTGACCTGGACGTCATCTATGTATGCCAAGTCATCTTCGCTGCCCGTCGCCAAAGATGTACTATCCGCGATCTTCCTCTTCTGACCTGGCCCCGCCGACGGACCGCCTCGCTCGTGGAGAACCTTCTTACGACCAATTTGACAGAGGCGAAACCACGCTAATTTGAGCTCCGGGCGTCCTGCAGAGAGACATCAATCCTAGATCAAAAAACACGAGCTAGAATCAAAACTACTCACCTGTGTAAGCCCACACATCATCCTCCAACTCTCGTAAATAATCCTCCGCATCGTGGACGTGCCTCCGGATCTCGTCCACGACTCGGAAGTGGGAGTTTTCGAAACTAATACCATCTCCCAAGAACCTCGCCTCGCCGACCCTCCTGGGGACATTGTACTTCGCCAACGGCGACGAAGAAGACCCGCTTGTGTCAATCCGCGAAGCCAATATCCTTGACCTTGAATACCTGACAATGCCTCCCCTTCAGAACAAAGCATCCATGGAGGCGGGGGTTCGCCTCCCACTGAAAGACCCCCTTAAAGATCTCGATGTCCCAGGGGACCCTCCGGCGCCGCAACTCCTTGATCAGGCAGTAAATCATTGTCATGACGTTCGGCAGGAGCTGCATCGGGATGATACCGAAATAGTTGAACACGTTCACGAACTCCAGCTGGAAGGGGAGGAAGAGCCCACCCCGAAGATGGTGGAGACAGATCGCGATCTTCCCCTACGGGGGGGACTTGAACGTCACCCCCTCTAAAGGGTACTCGAGCTCGAGGCCGGCGTCTCGCCCCCAGACCTGTTGGACCTCCGCATCAAATGTATGCGGAGGAAGACAACACGTCTCTTCGGCGACCCTCTCAAAATCCCGCCACATCTCCCTCGCTTGGCTGCGCGACCTCTTTACCATCTCGGTCAGAAACAACTTCGGTGGGGACCACAAGGGCACGTTTTATAAACCTCTCCCCGACGGTATGGCTTCGCAAGGGCGACACCTAAGCCCACGCGCCTCGGGCCGAGCAATTAGTCACATCACGCCATCAAAAAGAGGTCCAAAAACTTTCATCACGTCTGACAAGATTTTCGTACAGGCGGGAGATTCAAAAAAAAAAGAAGAGAACTCGAAGCTAATGAAAGCCCAAACTCCGGTGGCAGCAGCAACCCCCCAAACAGCGCGAGCGAAATCTGTTTGGCGGCGATTTCCCTCCTCCAGTTCTTCGACGCGCGACACCAGGTCAACCTTCTCTTTCTCTAGCACCTCGATCTGCACCCTCGCTGCCGCCAGGTCGCTTTCCTGACCGGCACACTTCACTTCCAGAACCTCAAGCGCCTTCTCTGCCTCCGACGGGTCCAGCCTTCGGAGACTCCCCAAACCTTCATCAACCTTCCGCTCTAGCCCCGTCACCTGCTCTCTGGTCGCCCCGGTCCTCTCGATATTTTTGAGCTTCTGACAAATCGAGCGAGCGGCATACCGCACATTGAACATGGTAGAAGCATGTTTGGCTCCCCCTGAAGAGATAACCGGGCCGATCGAGTCACCAGACCGTTCCGGCGCGAGCCTCCTTAGCCGCAGGAACAATGGGGTTGACCGGCGGCGGAACCACCCTCACCGAGGGAGGGGCTTTGTCGTCCGCCACGGTGATAGTACTCTCCATCAGGGCTACAACTCGAATGTCGTCGTCCCCCCGGAAGGCGGCCTTGGGGTCGTGCATACCGAACCCCGCGAACCCCCTACCTCGGCGGGGGCTTTCCTTGAACCGGTGAAGGTGATCCGCGGTCTTTTCGGGGCCTCCTCTGGGATCACAGGCTTCCAAGAAACAACGAGCTCCCCTCGCAAACGCTTTGCAAGCGGGACTTCGTCAACCACACCTTCGGGGATGACATTAAAGAATGTCATCCTTCTCTCTCTCTCCCTCTTTCTGGAGACCAGAAAATTCTCCGGAGTGGCGATCTGCAGCCGTTTTATGGAGCCATCCTGCTTGCGTGGTGGCTCAATGCGCGTCATCTCGAGACCAGCTCCTCGTGATCCACAAAGCGGCATCTAGAGCGTACACGTGAAGAGGGCCCAATCCTCACAGATCAGGCGAGCGGCGCAAGGTGAACGGCAGACGACCTCCTCAAAGCCGAACAACTTTTTTTAACCAAGCACTCCAATAGCTTATATGGTCAATATTGGTTTTGAGATAAAATCAATATATTGATTACTAAATTGAAGCTTTATCTTATCTCTAGAAGCACGGATTAGATCAAATATGTCCGCATAAAGGATTTAATTGGTTCGATTCTATCGAAGTGAGATTAATCCCCATCCATCCAATATCCATCAGATGGCCACCACTGATCAGCACGCACACGAGATTGAGACTAATATTGATGATACATTTGAAGCTAACTCTGACTATAACTTTGGATCTTCTTGAAGCAAAACCAAATCTAATTAAGGATAAGTTGTGGGGTTGCTTGCCAAGGCATGACATTGTCACAAACATTTCAAATGCTTGGTTTTGCATCAACTCTCCCCAGCTTGAAAGAACTTGACTCCATCATGTTGTGCTGCTGATAATCAAAAAATAGATCTGGTGCGAAGCCCCTCAAGTGTAACCCATGAACAATCAAAATAAGGGCGGTCCTTCCACTTAACCAAGTACCTTTGTATGCCAACATTAGCAGTGGATATGATTTGATCATCCACTATTTATATGCTCTGGTTTGTGCTATAGGTACGCAGCATACGCTATTATTTTGTGATTTAAAATAATGCAGTGTCCTCACCCCCTGTAGCAGGTTACCATGCTTGCATTTTCTTTTTGGTTTTGTTGCATAATTATTGCTTTGTATTTACCATTATTGTCTTGCAGGAAATTTCAGTTGCTGAAATGCTCGATCATGGTTCCATATCCTTTGGAAGGTTTGCTTTAGAGCCACTGTCATGGGAAAAGAGATCTGTGTTTATTCACAATAGTTATCAGGAGGAGATAGAGAAATTTAAGGCCCCAGGATTAGTTGCACAGAAGAAGGCCTACTTTGAAGAACATTACAAGAAAATTCGAGCTATTAAAGCATTACAAGAGAACCAACACGCAAATGGAGTAGAAGATCAAAGACCTGCATCAGATGCATCAGATGAACGATATGGGAATGCAATTGAAAATGTTGCTGATCAACCCTTAGATGAATCTTCAACTGTAATAAGATCTGACAAAAATAATCAACCTGTGTTATTGGATGTTAATTCCCTCAAATCTGAAACTATCTCAAGTACGGATGATAGTGAATTAGTCAATACAGCAAGCCTTGGCAACAACGTTGTTTCAAGAGATCTTATTCCAAATGGTTTGTTCTTATCCAAATGTTTGCCTACAAGTACAGAGATCGAATCAGGATTGGAGCAAAAGAAAGTCAAGCCAGCCCTTGAGACTTGTGAGGGAGATGCATTGACTTCTAAGGTGAAGGCATGTATTACTTTTAATTTAATTTTATTTTTTTTCTGAACTTTTGCTAATGAATAAATCTTACATTTATTAAAAATTGGGTTAAACTGTTCCAAGGGATACCAAATAGTCAGGAAATTGTGCAAATTTTCACTTTGCGAACTTCTGGAAGGTGCCTTTTCTCTATTTATTGAATATATAGAATGTTAGTGTTAGGTTGGTCATCCATAGTTATAAACATTCCCCTTTTTTGTAATATTGAGAGAATTTCAATGTAATTGACATATGATGCCATTAAGTTCTTAGATATGTCGTTGACCCTTTATAGGAAATCACTGCAATTGGTTTGGTAAAATATATAGTTGCATAAGATGTTACTACAAGTGTTCTAATTGAAACACCGTGATGAAATTATTTGAACTTTTGTCATATCTATGAATCATTTTGCATGCATCACTTTCATTATGGCATAAGTGGAGTTGAAATCTTTCAAATATTGATGATAGCATTATGTAGAATGCTAACTTGCTAAGAGAAAATCGGAAGAGATGGTAAAATTTTTTCAGGGGCATTTATGTTCTCTTTTCCAGATAATCATGAAGGTAAGTGCCTATCTTTAGAAATTTTCTTGCAGATTGAAGATTGCCTTTCTTAGTGATGTATTATGTTGAGCATCTTTTTGGTAATAAAGCTCCTTGCTTGAAATGTCACGAGCAATTATGATAGCAGAACATAATGATAGAAGTGATCATCAATTTTACCTTAATTGCCTTTGGCTTCTTATATTGTAGGATTCTTAATTGTCTTTTGGCTTTTCCTATTATCAGAAACCTACTAGAGTCAGAAGTGTTACAATTTCAGAATGCAAAACCAAATGCACAGTTACGGTAACACATGCTTTGAGAAATTCATCTCAAAAAAGAACCGGCAAGCCTAATGACAGTATTCCATGCAAACAAACTGTGGGCAGAGTTCAAAGTCGCAAAGATGCCTCAGTTGTTTCTCATGGGCCACTTGAAGAAATGCCCTCCAAGGTTATAACTCGTCGATCCTTCGTTTTCCCCACAGAAAAGCGATCAGTTCCTTCTGTTAGCAGTGCTTCAACAGGACCTCATTCCAAAACGATGGACTCATTACCACTTCATTCAAAGAGTAATACTCAAATGGTTAGCTTCATTGTGAATTCTAATGCTTTTATTATCCTTTTTGTTTTATGCTTCTTGCTCATTTGTTTTACTTCTTTGGAGGTCAGCCGATTGTTAGTAATGCCATAATATATCCTTACAGGGAGCTTCAAATTCACAAGGCATGACATCTTGCCCAAATAACAAGAATCTGCAAAGCAATAGGTGAAAATTAGTTAGTCATTTTGGCACCCTGGAATTTGATTGGCTTGGTAACTTATGCCTTCAGTGTATCTATGTGGATTTTATTCTACATTCTAGGGAACATGAAGAGATTGAAACGGCACTTTTTACATTCGGTAGACACTCTACTGGTCTCTGCAGAAGAAGTGCAAATAATATTGTTGGAACCTTAAAGTCAAGGTTTGTAATGTTCTTCACTTCAATATTTTCTTAATTAAAAACTTGGTTCCTTTGACATTTAGCTTTGATATTTAAGCTTCTTCATTAAACATGGATGACTGATTGGATAACGAGGTGATGTAGCAAGATAAATGAGATGAACTTTTTTTTCAGTAAATTTTAAAATTTTAGATTTTAACATAAAATATTAATAATAAAACTGAAATGAAATAAAATAAAATAAACTAAACCTCTAAGACAATTAAGGCCATGTAATATGAAATGAGTGAGGAGACTAAACCGATAAACCTTAACTAAGTAATTTGCAATTTCATACAAGATTTCATAGCATGTTCCAAGGATTTAGCAATGCTCTGATTAAAACCAGAAAATTTTTGCATTTAAATTCAAAACCATCAAGTCCAGAGGTATGAAAGCTAGCAGGTAATACAAACTTGGCAGTTAAACATAGAGTTCATTCAATGGAATAAAATGAAAGCTGTAATGCTCAGAACACATGCAGAATTCAGCTTGGATTCACTAATTACCCAACAGTTCAGTATACAATAAAATGATTCACAAATTTCAATCCACTAGAAACCTAGGATGACGCAACAGATGGGCAACATAAAACAAGAAGAAATACGAAACAACTAGAAGATAATTTAGAGCTTTCACATCCAACAGAAACACAAAAAATTCTAATAAAACAAAAGATAAACATAAACTTAAATCGACGCAAACCTCAAATCTCTTGAGCGGCAGCAACAACCCCCTATCATTGCTCCATAATCTGAGATAAGCTGAATTTGATGCGACCTACATGGAATCAGGGTCGAATTGACACGATTTGATGTTGTATTCGAAGAACTCTGAGGGAAACTCCTTTTCCTCTCTAAATTTTGTGTAGAATTAACAATCAATCATCACTTGTGTCCATCCCCTCCTTCACCTGGCAGATTTATAGGAGAAGAAGAACTAACAAAAGTGCTGGGCGAAAAGCCCACTACAGGTGGCGTGGTGTCATGCACTCGGTTGAGGTCAAGGAGGCGCGGGTTGTGTGCTATCATCGCGTTGAACATGGCCATGTGGCATCGCCATGTGTGAAACGGTAATGAGAGGCAGGTGGCGGTCCGGTGAGGTAGGCAAAGGAACCAATAAACAGCCAATCCAATTAAGGATTTGGGAAGATATCTAGATTTAATGGAACAGTTATAGCCAAATCCTCCTATTTCAACTTCTTCATAAGTAAGTCCAAATCGATTTAATTGATTCTAATTTGATTCAAGTTGTATCCAACTTGATGCAAATTAAATCAAACTGACTTAAATTGACCCAAACATTTTGCCAAGACTCAAAGTGGATATTCCCACCAATATAAAAGTTCTTATTGGCTCAAATAAAATAAAATACATCTAACTCAAATAAAAAAAAATAACACATGATGAGCTTATTTTTGCCTATATGCAAAGATTATGTTGACACCTATGTCGGTGACCATAATGCCTCTGCATCAAGATATTTGGTCTATTTGATCTCAAATAATCATTAAAAAGGCCAAGAGCATCTAAGGCTGGCCTAGCCATATAATCCTTTTGCTAGTTGTTGGTGAAGCCTGAAATTATGGTAAAAAAACCTCCAAGCTCTCTAGAATTTGAGTAAATTTAAAATCGTCTTAATTTCTTTTTGTAACTTTAGTTTACTTGTTTGAAATAAAAATTATTTTAAGTCACAGTAGGCCGGATATGTTGCTTAGTGCACGTTCTTACATTTGTATAAATGTATGTGTATTTAACTTATTGTTTTCTGGATATGTGGCTTAGGAGATGTTCTTACATTTGTATAAATGTATGTATGATAAATATGTGTGTGTGTATATGTATAGATAGATATATTGAGAACATAAATGAGTAGAATATTAATATATAAAAGCTCACTCATGAAGGAGTTGAGCTCTTAAAAATATGTTCAAACTTTATTAAGCTTGACAAATAAACATGAATGAACCCTTATCAAGCCGAGTATCAAGCTGGTTTTTTGAAATCTCGGTTCATTTACAGCCTGATTGTAGGGCTCGTGCTAAAGAGATTAGTTGGTATTCAAACACATTCATAGATAAAAGTTAATTCATTAAAGTTGTATTGATATGTAGAATTTGGAGAACTTTTATTTAATTCAACATGTGATTGTTACTTTGCTTGAGCCAACTTTAACATCCGCCTGAACTATCAGTTCAAATTGAGATTCATTCTCTGGAACTTGATTCAATGCAACTCTAGTTTTCAGAGGTATACACCACCCATGGTTTTTTTAGTATCTCACATTTTTATATGCAGATTGAAGCTTCACTTTTATGTTAATTTAGTATGTTATATTTCTATAATGAAACGTTGTAATGATGAAGTTGTTGAAGGCTCTAATATTTGATGATATTAAGAATTACTTTTTGTTAATTTCTAGATATATTAACCTTCCAGCCCAAGGCAAAGCTGATTCGAATATTGGTTGTGTCTCTAAGATCCGTGGAGATGCTAAAAGAAAACAGGTATGGATTTTGCTGCACAATTAAGTAGAACTGTAAATGTTTTATGATTTACATGGTTTTGAAAGCATTTATCAATGGGCAGGTCAGTTTGGCCAAGCTGACCAAAACTGTTTGGATTCGTAGTGGGTTTGTATTAAGTATGGTTTTGAGCAAGATTTGTTCATTGTTTTTCGACTTGTTTGTTAAGCATATTGGAGCTCTCACCAAGGTTATGTTTGAGTTGAACCTAAATCTGACCTATTTACCTATTTTAAAAACCCTACATTTATTGATTGGATCGTAATTATGTTGGAGTGCTTCCTAGTAATTAACCCTATTTGTTCACCTTTGTTAACTTTAATCCATATTAAAATTGACTTTGCAGGTCATATCATACACAAATCTTAACATTAAATTAATAATATTTTAAATTATACATAAATTTCAATGTTAAAATAAATTCTATTTTTGTTTTACACAAATTTCAACAGAAAAAGTTAATTTTATTTTACATCTTACACATCTAAAAATAAAAAATAAACTTCAAATTTGTCATGAATCTAACTGTCAAAATTAATCTTAGCTAAAGTGCTAAACAACTACAACAAAACTTCAGGAATGAAGTGCGTGTCAAGCTTTTTCTTGATCAATTGTGCACTTTGCCTAGCAAATTAAATCTAATCTTGTGACAAACTTGACTCTATTTTGTCTTCAAACTTAGTATTGATTGTGAAGCTTAACCTACTGAAAAAACTATTATTTTCAGGTTAACGATGAGAAAATCTCGAGCGAAGCTCAAGGGCAGGGAAAACCGACGATGATTCATCAGGTTTCTAGAGAAATACAGTCTGATAAAAAGGTGATTGAGCATAATGCTCAGAGTTCTCTTCTTCAAGTATCATCTCTGCTAAAACACCTATTCAAAGTTCTCACTTTTAATGCTACTTTCCTGCAGATGATTCAACATGCCATCAGGGATCTGTCACTTGTTACCAAAAAGTCACGACTTGGTGACCCTTCACATGAAAGGAGGAAGCCAATGTAAGTAGTGGCTCTCCGTATATAATTTATCATATCACCTCTGGCTCAACTCAATTAGCTCAACTCGAAATGAAATTTTACATTCTGAATATGTCCCGAATAATTTTTAGGTCTATTAGAAGCTGAACAGAACCTTGTTAGATTCAGGTTAATAATAAACTTGACTCAATTGTAACACAAAACTTTCAAAAAGTGTATAAAGTTGTTAATTTGGAATATCTTGAACCCAAGTTAATCTAGTAATATGCAACTTGAAAACCATAATACGTCCAGAATTATAATCAGAACCCAACCAAAATAACGATTTGGTCGATGCTTGCTTGAAATGTCGGTCTTGGTTTCAGGACAGGTTACCCAGTATATTGAAGTTTAAGAAAAATCGATTTATGTAGCCTTACCTTGGCATGGCTCCGAGGATAATCCTAATTTTGTATTGTACAGACCGGAAAAGCCTCGATGGCGGTAAACCAAAAATAACTCGAGAATTGCGATAGTGAAGTGATATCTGATCACAATTATCATCTGTGCATGTGTATAGCATTGAGGATAGGCAGGAATACTTGCCTCAGGAGATGGCACTCATCTTCAAATTGGTAATGCTTCCTTGATTCTCATGTATTTTCTATGAGCAGTAAAAGAGTAGTGTTAGCACTCGGCAGATATGATAGTTCAGGTCCTTAACAATTATTGTCTTTAGGTGATGCATTCTCCTTGATCTAACTTAGTTGAATTTTATTAACATAAACATAAAAACAAGCAGCAATGATTACTGCAATGCTTTTTTGGTTCTTTTTTTTTCCTTTTTAGTGAACCCAAGTATTTGGTACCAAGTGCGTTTGGTTCAATATTATCTTTATATTATTTCATGTTATCTAAGAGCATTTGATTCAATATTATCTTTATATTATTTCATGTTATCTTGATGTTCTCATATTTAAATGTCAAACCAAACTATTAATTTCTCTAGATAACATTGAACCAAATACCTTTTATTATTATTTTTTTACTGTCTACTACTCATCTTGTTGGGTTTAAACCCTTTATCAACATATTTGGTGTCCTCAAGATACTAAGAAGATGGTGATCAGAGCATGCAACAACACTTCCTATAGGTTTTAGGTGGCAAATTGAGCTACCAATAGTGAGTCTCAAGACCAAGTTTTTGCCTCTCACAGCCAGGCGCAGCTGGATGTCACTACGGCATCCTCTCACAATCAGTAGTTAGATGAACTCTGCACTAAGGTCTTTGAGATCTAAATCGGACAATAAAAGGGATGACTCAACCTTAAGCCACCTTCCTATCTTAGATGCAAGCCCTTTCATCCTCCACGTCAGCTCCGTCGATGGTCAAACCTCAGGTCTAGGAGATGCCTATATCCTAATGATATCTCTGGTTCAAATGTGGATGGCGCCCATCTCTAGAAAAACCAGCTTGTTTAGTACCAAAAGCTTTGTAGTCAGCACATCCGACATCTTTAATTCAGGCACAGACTGTTACTTTTCTTCCTCCACCTCAGAACCAAGCACGTCCCCCAACAATGGAGTCTATAACACCTTTCTTCTTCCTGGGGTTTTAGTTCATCCACCGTTTCCTGACGCATGAGCAGTGGCTTCAGGATAATCAGAAAGCCAGAATCAACAGCCTGTGGCTCAACTTCCCATCCCTGCTTTTAGGCTTGAAGCTCCGATTCATTCAGCGGTCTTCCCAGCTAGTAATGCTGCTAGAACTCCATTTTTTTCTTGGCTTCCCTCAGCTCCAGGCCAATGCCGACATCTTATTCTAGGAGATGGGTCTTTTTTGAGTCCTGGGCCTGCAAATTTCTTTAGAATCCCTTATGTAATTCCTGTTGTCACACTCCTCTAAGATTTCGATTGATATATTGATTTACCCAATGTGTATATCCAGTTGTGTGAACACAACAAATGGGAGCTTCTTTGCGGATTCAAGCTTCATACCCATTTGATATAAAATCTCATATTTGTCGAGAACCATTAGTATATCCATTATATCGATGTTCATTCACAGTTCCTTCAGTCTGTTAGTCGTGGAGCTCTACCACCTCCTTCCAATCATCCATCATTGGCTCAAGCGTATCCTCTTCAGGAAATCTCAATTGCCTTGAGAGGAGTTTTCTTTCGTCTGTAGTGCTCCCATGTTATCACCTAGGCCTGTTTTGGTCCCAAGGTTATTTTGATTGATTAAAAAAATAAATTTTAATATAATTTTTTTTACTTTATTTCATATTTTTAATGAATAAATTATTTTAGTCTCGAGTATAATCAAAATAGTCTTGGGATCAAATAGGCCCAAAAGTATCAAGTCACTATCAAGCTCCCAAACTCTAATAGCCTACAAACACGCGGCCTCCGTCCCAGCACATGTGGATGAATATTCTATTAGACTTAGAGAGCACGAGCGGCCTCGCCTCGGCTCCTCCTCTATCCACAAACAAGTGGCAAGGAGCAATTCAATATGGTCGAACACTACTTGCAATTCTCCGCCGAATGCCAGCGGATCATCTCCTTTTTTTTCTTCTTTGCACTCTCATCATATGATCGTCTCTGATGAACATCTTTTGTAGATGATGTGTGATTTATTTGAATTACATAAATTTGATGTGAAATTCTTATTGTACTTCTTTTGCTTTGCTCTTTCATTTATTTTTTTTACACAAATTATTTTGAGTTTAATTTAAATTTTAAAATAAATATTAACTCACATATTTCATGGATACGGAAGATTTGATATGATTTTGCACTCTATATATTCATTTATGTGAAATTAATTTTATTTTATAACTTTCATAATTATTAAAAAAAAATAATTTTATTTTACATTATATATAAATATCAAGGCATTAAAAATATGATTTTTTTTTCTTCACAAAACCCCAAATTGCATCTGCAATGGAGATTATAGTTGAGGTCTTATTCGTGGAATATAAAATAAACTATGTAGAGAGAATTAGTTATTGGTTAATTATATAAAATTATAAATATTAGTTCTCTGAAAACTAGACATTTATTTGCATAAAAAAAAAAAACTTGACATTTATTAGTCATTAAATCATTCATTAAATTTTTTATAGTTTCAACATTTAAATTATATCAATTAACATTTTCCAGCAGAAAATATAATTGAAAATACTCAAAATATCAGTTACATCTAATACATATAAATTATACTATTCATCATTTTTATTCTTTTAAGGATAATTCTGAGATTTTCAAAATTTATAGGTGACTTATGATAATTTTATTTTTTGGGTATTCATTGGTTAATAAGGGTAATTTTGAAATTTCATGTACATATGCAAATGTTTGACTGAATCGCGTATAATATTTTTAAATTAATATGGAGATTTTTTAAAAATTAATATTAATTTTTTTTTTTTTTATGTATTATGCGTATATTTAACTATTATTTTAAATTTTGTTTAACGGAAATTATAAAACTAATTTTGCCTTTCATTCTCATTTGTTAGCTGTAGCTGTGTTGCTTAACAGCCCATCCGGTCGGCAACCGGAGCAGCCGGTTCCTTCCCAGCTGGCAATTATGTTAGAAACTCGAAATAAAAAAATAATTATTAAATTATAATTTAAAATCTATTTATTTTTTCCTATAAATTGAAATAAATTCATCTAACTCGTAATAAAAAAATAAAGATTAATAATTATGTTTAATTCATCTCAAAAATTAACTCGTATAAAATTTTAACACGAAATTAAAATATTCAGGCTCATGTTAGGGCTGATGCAAGACCAACCCGGTGAGGTTCTCCGCCTCTCGCAAAGTTCAAACGGGGGGTGCCACGTCGGTACGGATGCTCCCCGAACCTCAGGTTCCGGTAACTCGAAGCTGTCCGACAGCTGGTGACAGCCTGTCAGCAACCAATCCATACCGTCTTCTCTGTCATCTTTTCTTTCTTCCCGATCGTGTCTCTCTCTTCCTCCTTCTGGTGCTTGCAGCTTGCTAGGGTTTCCATCGTAGCGCTTTTGGTCCCCGGCGAACGCTCATCGGATCCAGACTCCCCGGTCAGCAAGCTTCCCTTCGAGCCTGATGACAGCGGATTTCACCACCTTTCTTGTTCCCGGTGCTCGAAGTTAGGGTTTTGATCAAATGCTGAATGCTCTCGAGCTCCCTCTCGTGGTGCGCCTTCTTACTCTGTACTCCTCCTGGAGTTATATTCTACTACCGTTTTATTTTAGGCTTTGGATTTATTAGTAAATAGAGGGCCATTGGTGAATCCTTATTTCTTGCTTGCATTCTGTTCATTGATGGTTTGGAATGGATTGTTTGCTTATTTTCCACAATGAAGAAAATTTCTGAGTGCATAGTTCTGTTCTTGTTTTAATGCTATGTTAGATCAGGCCTTTTGTCTTTGGTAATATTAGTCTTCTGAGTAGTTAACAAGTTGAGAATGGACAACATATTTAAGTATACTCTTAGCTTTGATTGCGTGAACAATGACTCTTGTCACCAAGTTAATTTGTGGGGAAGTTCTCTTGCATTGAATTTCGAGGAGGTTCAGCTATTTAGATCTGTAATATTATTGTGTAATTGTTTACTTATGGGGCTTAATGTTGTTTCAGTTATGTGCACGTGAACTTACTCTTTACCACCTTACCTTTTAAAATTTATGTATATTTTTTGAGGCTTTTGGGCATTGAACATGTTCAAAGGATTTTCAGTCCAAGTTCACCACAAGGAAGTTATGTTTATTTACATGGATTTGGCATATTTGCCATCTTTGTGATCATTTGAAGTTAATTTGATCCACTTTATTGCAGGCAGTGATTGTTTGTTTATCACCACCATCTGTTTGTATACAAGTTTTTCTATGAACATGTGTATTTTTCCCCAGAAAGGTGGTTTATTTTCGTAAAAAAATGTTTCACATACTGCTGAAAAGAAGTTGAAGCCTTTTTGGTTTATGATCTATGACCTCAAACCTGGTAAAAACATGGAACGCATACATTGGAACTTGATTTATGAAGAAAATATCAAGCATTATTTTAGAAAATGTTGATTGAGGCCTCACTTGGCACGTGTTCCTCTTTAATGGTCATCAAAGGAAAACCCACATTTTTACCCTTCATTAAATAAATATCTTCTGGTAATGGAATTTGCTTTTATGCTGTTTTTGCTATTCTTATGTGATTGGAATTTATTCCTAGCTAAGGCTTTCCTTTAGATATGTAGTGCCTTTCTTTTATTTTATGAGTTGTGTTTTTCCTTTTAAAGGTACCTTCATAAACTAACCTGAATATTAAATCATGCTGGTCAGGTGTTCTAGGGGCAAAGAAGTTCTGACGGAAATAGATTCATCATCTGATTTGAAGAGATACTGTTGCTTGTAGAGTTGTGGTAGTATGACCTGTGCTTGTGGGATATATATTTGTTCAGTTAGTTTGGTAGAATACCGGCATACTTAAGAGATAAAATCACTCTCATATGAGTCGAACAAAATTGTTACTTGCTTATAAAGCACCGTTAACTTGCAATTCAGACTTGAAAGATATAGGTATCAGCTTTTAGCAGAGAGCATGCGTGAAATCCATGCTTCATGTGATGCCCCTGCCCAAAGTTGTAACCGATGTATTCGGTTCAGTGACCGTAGCATTATTCGGCTTGACGGTCATTCTGGGAATACTGTGCATATATCGCTGTCTCTACTTTCAGCTACTGATCCGAAGACAGGGTCTTTCCCAGCTCAGTTACTTTAATGGTCCCTGGATTATGCGGATTGTCCTTATCTCTGTTTCAATTTGGTGGGGTTTTGGAGAAGTTATCAGGCTAAGTTTCTTGAGGGGTGAAGGTAGGCCCTTTTCTAGTGTAAAATGGCAGAAGTTTTCTTGCAAGTTCTACATTCTGTCGAATCTAGGGTTTGCAGAACCCCTTATGTTTTTGATGCTAGCCTTCTTGCTCCATGCTGCACTGCAGAAGAGAGATTCAGGCACTTTAAGTCAGAGATGGAACGTGAAGACGTTTTGCTATATCATTCTTCTATGTCTTCCCCTATTTGTCCTTCAACTGGTCCTTGTTTTTTTGGGACCCAAGTACAATAATGAAGAGGCTCCGAGAGTGAGAAAGAAGATGGCCAAGTTCTTTGCGAGCTCATCTTCTGCGGAGAATGACATGAACATATGTACTTATCCCCTGATGAGCACTATATTTCTAGGGTTCTTCTATGTTCTTCTGATAAGCTACATTTTCTATGTGGGGGCGTGGATGCTCTCTTTTGTGATCAACAAGGGATTACGTCGAAGGATCTGTTTCCTTGTTATATCAATCATATTCTTTCTTCCACTACGTGTGCTACTTCTAGGGTTTTCGGTGCTGCCGCATGTGGGCAATCTAGCCTATGAAGCCCTTATATTCCTGGCCTTCCTCATGCTGCTTTTCTGCACGATGGTCGGCATCTGCATGCTGGTATACTTCCCTGTTTCCGACTCCCTAGCTCTACGCGACATCGCATGCAATAATGTCGACATTGTCGATATGCCTTACGATGATTACTACTCTGAAGGCGCCTCTCTCATATTAAACCAGAGCCATCAGGATACAGAGAGGAATTCCGACACATCGACAAAGCGGGGTTCTGTATCGTTTCGCACCATGATCAAGGACGATTCTTCTCCTGTGCTGGATGGTATCGAGCAAAGTAGGCCCTTCCCTTTCGCAACCCTTCAGATTGTTTCTCCTGCAGGGAATTCTCCATATAATGAAGGAGACAGCCCTATATACTAAAAGGAACATGAATCTGCAACTTCCCTTCCCTTCCCCTTTTATTCACTTTTTGATTCTATTTTTTCCCCTAATTTTCCCCCTTGTGTAGTTTAGTCATATCAGTTTTGTGAAAGTAATGGTGTAAATGGTATTTTAAATTAGCCGCCATTTCCGTAAGCTGTGGTAATTACTGTTCATATGTGTAGAGAGAGAGAGAGAGAGCTAGCTTTTGTGTTGAAAATTTTAGTTTCTAATTCTGCCAGCTGCTTGCTTCATCCCACTGTGCCCTAGGTTTGTTTTCTTTACTGTGTACTGCTTGCTGCCTTTCAGTTCAGTAATCTGGTTCAGCAATTTCCATATATTCCTTCCATCATCATGTTCTACATGTTTGTCTTGCCCAATCTTTTCTGCGCATGTATCCTTCTTAAAGGCTTCTTTTTTTTTTATCCAGGTATAATTTAAATGTTAGGAAATGCAATTTTGGAAATATTGAATATTTTTCTTGTCGCACGAAGTCAGAAGAAAATAGTTTTCTTAATTCCTAGTTGCTTTAAATAATTATTTTTTTAATGGCTATGGTTATGATGCTCTGTTTGTTTCAGCTGGCATAAGCACCTAAATTTGTGGGTATTTTAGGAGTTTTTTTTTTTTATTCAAACAAACCTCTGAAAGAAATCTTCGTGTTCTTTTTTATCAACATTTAGTAGAGCAACCTCAGGATGATTGAGTTTTAGAAGTATCAGGAGATCTGTTTGAAGTGGACTCGGAACAGTTTTTGAATCGAAATTGTGTTTTGCTTCGATAATTTATTTTTTATTTATTTGATTTGTTGTTTTAGCAGCTTAAAGTCCAAATTTATTTCTAAAAAAGGATGTCCATCGTCGTCCGTTTGCAAGTGAAAAAAAAAAGTGTCATGCTAACCTAACCATAAATTTGATAAATCAAGATATATTTTATTCATTTTGTCATTATTATTATTATTATTAGTTTTTTTTGGATGAAAATTCGTTTTGTTATTATTATTCTTAAAAATTAGTGGAATGTTATTCTTCTCTTAATTTTAAGATATTGCGTGTTAATATATTTTTATTGTTGAGGGAATTTTTTTTATCTAGCTGATCTAAAGGGTAGAAAATATTCACAAATAATAATAATAATAAAAAAAAAAACAGAAACAAGATAGTAGTTTTTATGTGAAAAATCTTTTAGATAGTGTTGGGGAACAAAATGATAGTGTCTATTTCAACCACACTCTCTAAGAGATTTGCTTTGATTGTTGCTTTTGAGGGATTCTGGAGGTGAATTCGGTGGCATCATCAAATTTTTATCAAAACTTAGCGTATTTTTATGGTGTGTGAGATGTGTTAGAAGGAATCATTGTCATGCTATTAGACTCTTCCAGGTCTTGTTTGAGTTCCTTATTCAAAGCACTCATTCAAATTCTTCGTTTTATGTTGGACCACAAGTTTGATTGTTGCACTTTGAATTTTTCACATGTATGATTGTGATGCTCTCATTATTTTCTCGGTATAATAATTTTTTTAATAGTTCTCGGCATAACAATTACTAAATTAAAATCACAATTTACAAGTTGTGGTTAATGAGAAGTAAAGCTCTTCAATCATCACACACCATAAAAGGTATAAAAGGTAAATAAAAAGTTAATTTATTCTCATTTTAGCTAATTGAATGAAACACAGCTGAAAGTCAAACATGAAGTTCTCTATCAAAAAAAATAAAATCAAACATGAAGTTGAATGCTAAAGAGAATTTTACTATTCAATTCATGAAAATCTTTTCTTTAATTTTACTAGCAAGTCTTTGATCATTTATGTGAAGTTCAACAAGTAGTTTAATTTATATTAATAACAAAGCTTTAGGTATACTTCAATTACATATTTTTCTACTTCAATAAATTCTAGACTTATTTAACATTTTTTTACTAAAATTACTAACATAATAAAATATTCATCTTATTTTTAATGAATTTTTTTTTACTTTCTAAGTTTGAGCCAATCTCACACTTTAGAGTTTCATGCATTGATAATTTCTCATGAGTGAATTGACATAATTTTGAACAAAGATACCTTACCTTTTCTCTTTAAAATTTTTATGCATGTTTATTTATTAAAGTTTAGTTCTTTACAACTGAAGGAAAATAATGTAGATCCATTAGAGAAAAAAAAACGATTGTTTTATTATGAAAGAAAAATATTATTTTATTTCATTTCCTAAATTCAAAATAGAGATAAAGGGAGGATTATTTTATTTTATTCAGCTTTTTTTTCAATATTTAACTTGTTTTGACAAAGATTTTAAATTAGTAGGGTTATTTTGTTTACTTAATTTGACTTATTTGATAATAAAGTAATTTGATTTTATTTATTTAAATCACCCGGTAATAATTTCATTTACTTAGGTATTCTGACGAAAAAATAAAATACTTCTCTTCTTTGCTCCTTATTGTACATTATGTTTTTCTTGATGTTTAAAAAAAAAATCATATTTTGAGCGTGAACTTAATCTTCATATATAATTGAGTCATTGACTCTTTTACTCAACTCGCTATTATCTATGAATATCATATACAGATCAGGTTACTAAATTCAGAGATTTAAGAGGCTTATTGATGCCGCGTTATCTTACTTGAAAAAATAAGTTATTTAGTTTAATAATTTATTTAAATAATATTAAAAAAATTACAAATTTATCACTTCAACATTATAAAAAGAGATGAAGTGTATACTGTATACAAACAGTGAAGCTTGGGACAACTAAAATACATTAATTACATTGAAATCTTTCTTACGTTATCTTATTTTAAAAAAAAATGAATTGTTTATTTAATAATATATTTAAACAACATTATAATAAATTGTTATTCTGATTAAAATCTAGATATCACCTTAATATGGAAAAAAATAAAGCATATAATAATTAGTAAAACTTGAGATAATAAAAATAAATTAATTATATTTTTATTATTAAATATAATAATATTAAATTAAATAATTGATAATTTATAAATAATATAAATATCGAAATAATATTAGACATGATAACATCAACATCTAGATTGTTTTAAATTCATTTGAATTGAGAGCAAAAAAAAAAAACAATCTGATATTATATTTTGTGTTTATCACAGTTTGGTCCATTTTCAAGAACAAGCCAAAAAGATTCCTATATTTTGATGTTATCAGGCATTTTGTTCCCTTACATTATAATACCATGATTTTTCAAGTGGAACTTTGTCACCTGGCCTATCAATGAGTTCGATTCGCGTTGGGTCAATCGTGGTTCATACCTGAAACCAAACAGACCCGATTCTAATTTATACTTGGAGGAAAGAAATCGTTGTAAATAAGAAGCATTCTTTGAGGGTTTTGTTGATATTGATCGATGTTAATGAAGGGCGACTGGTGAAAGAAGATTTGAAAAAGTAATATGAGTATTTTAGGCGTAAATGATACAAACTTATTATAAAAGAACTTACATGAAATGATTTGACCTACTAGTGAGATTGTTTTTAACTCACGTCCATCTATCACATCCAGTTAATATCAATAGACCACGAGCTAATTTTCTACTTATTGGATGAAGTAATTTGTTTTTCGTACATCTCGAGTTTTGAATTGACCTAAATGATTAAGCTAATAGGTTACACCTCAAAAACAAACAAGGTAACTTGTTTTGCATTGTGGTTTCATGCTTGTTCTTTTCATCCTTATGCTAAAAATTATTGGGGTCACTAAGCCCAAATTTGAGAAATGAAAATCTATGCCATGTTAAATTTTAATTATCAACTGGCTTAAAAATTTAAGCTAGTAAGTTATGGCTCAAAAATAATTTTATATTCTTGCAGATTTCATATATTCTCATAGAATTCCAGTAGCAGCAAAAATTGTAGTACCAACAAGTTTTTCAAGAAATTTATGAGTTTAATCACACCACATAAACTCATAGTTCTTCAACATTGTGGAAGTAGTTAAGCTTAATTTCTTCATCTTAGGAATCAAAATGCATGTAATGGAGTCTAATGAAGATACATTCCACATAAGAAAACTTACAATATCATTAAACTGCAAATTTTCTTCATTTTTCACATAAACAACACCAACCCAATTAGCATATATAGAAGTCAGTGACAAAAGAAATGATTTGCCACCAGCCAATTAGTAATGAACAAAAAGAAGTTAAAAGAATCATGTAGCATAATATAAGAACATAATATTTATGGATGAGAAATGACCACACTGGCAACAAACACGGCATACTATTTCAGTAAATGTACTAACTATTTGTTCACAATGACAAAATTGTGATTCGTTATCAGAATCCTTCAATATGTTCGCCGAAGTTTAAATGTCATTATGATGAGTAACTTACAGCTTCACTTCGAAAGCAACCACGCAAGACTCAATAACCTACTTATGTTCAATGCTGAAAAATAAACAAATCTGCACCAAAAAGAGAACGATCTCAAAAAAAGCTCGATATAAACTATCTTATTGTGAATTAAGAAACTGTTGGAGTGTGAAGCCTAACTTTTATTTGCTGATTCGATATAGTATCCTGTGGTTCACCCTCCCTCCATGTTTTTTTGAATGCCACAAATGCAAGTGAGATATTATGATTTATAAATATAAGTAGACAATAATTTGTAAATTTTGAGATGATAGATAATCTTGTAAACAAGTTGCCCCACATTTCATTATAAATAAAAAGGAAAACTTTTATACAACTCAGTATCTTGGAACAAATACTAAGTGCAATCCTCAACATTGTGAAATTCATTGAACCATGTAAATATTTGTTCTTATTCCCCCTGCCCCCCTCTCTCTAAATTGCTTCCATAGCACACTAATTAATGTGATTTTGACTGTTAGTACCATAATGGAAAACAAATAACATGAGTGTTATTCAATGGATCAGTGCAAAGCGGTGGAATGATCGGAGCGAGCACATCATTAGGGACTATGCAGGCTCATTCATCCAAGATGGAGATACATGAATCCTTAGAAGTGCAGTTTGCATCGCTAAAATTGGGCTGCACTCAAAGAATTGAAGGACATGGCTAGTAGACCAGCACAATATTAGGAATATGGATTGAAGACTCTATGGAGGTGCTCCAGTTGATCCAACACAGGATGAACCAAGATCAGGAAGGTAGAAGACCTGACTGGCGGGAACTGAGAAAAACAAGAAGCCAAACCTGAAAACAGCCCACAATAGAATCCAAGAGCAACATTGAGCCAAACCTTGAAACAATTTTGAGCCAAATGCGAGAGCAAGGAGGCACCACAACAGAGAGCAAGTTGGAACCAAATTGGCTATACAGGAATCTAGACCTGAGAGCAGCCAAGCTCCCCACATGAGAACAAGTTTTACCCAAATCTGGGAGCAAAATGCATCAAAATCGATGGCGGGCATCAGCTGGGCCCAAGAGCAATCAAAGACCGCACACAACAATAGGACCTAATGTTGGATTAGATTGCTATGAATGAGCATGAAAACTTTAAAAGCTCATGCAATTCATTCTCAATTTTCTTAATAATCCAGTAAAATACTCTTCACAACTGCAAGTATTGAAGTCTGAAAATGGTAGGAAGTTCACGTGGTTCAAAAAAATGATAACTAAAAAAATAAGCACGTGGTAAAGAATGTGCGATAGTAAAAATAAACTAATAAATGAATGTAAATCATATGCAATATTAATCAAAGGACCTGGAAACAATGCCAACAAAAATTTTGATACATTTGCTACAAAAATTGGATGGAACTCTCTTCATTTCTTTGTTTCTCATAATATGAATTAGTTTCCAAGTCTATAAAATCAGTGGGCAATCTTGAAAAACCACCATTACCTTTTAACTTTATTGAATAAATGGCACTGGTGAATATTCTTAAGGATGAGAAGGATGTGCAATACAAAGAGTAGAGATTCCAGGTTCCTTAGATTATCTTCTCGATTTGCTTCCTCTAGAATTTAACCTCATTCGCTGCCCAAATAACAATATATTTCTGGCCTTTTGATACCTTGGATGGGCTCTGTGCTTCAACTGCATCACAAAAAAATGTGTAATGATTTAAAGAAATTTATTCAGAATTTATGACCATGCAGAATTGATCAAGTTCAATATTTACCTGTTGTTTGTGCAGTTTTTTTGTTTTCCAACAAAAGAAACCGCTGCAACCTGGGCCTGATTCATATTCCCTGTACAAAGATTGTAATGCACGAGTCAAAAAATGTCAGGTATCATCCTGGGAGAATGAATTCTCTTTTCAATCCTGAACACAGAAATTTTATGTTGATTTATCTGTTTTCGAAAGATCTCAAAACCTTCATTATCATAACCAAATCAGTCCCATGCAAATTCATATTCATCCCTAGTATTTCAAATCAGTATTACAAATGTTTTCCTTTTGCTTTTTTTTTTCTTTTGGCCTTCAACCCATTGCGAATTTATTCTAGATCCCTCGATTTCCCCAACTTAGCATCACCTTGAGCCCATTGGGCTCAAGTGTGATAGGACCCAGGCTAAAGCTCCAGGGCCCAAGTCTTGTCTTGGACGAAAACCCCTCATAAAACACAATACTTTCCCCATCCCGTGTGGGAAATTGTGGTGGTGCAATGTCGAACCAAGGACCCCCTAGTTCCCAAGGTCGCCCCCTCCCAATTAGGCTGGAGTAGAGCTGCAAATGTTTTCCTTTCATTATGCCAAAAGCTTTATTTTGGCATTATTTAAGTGAATAATTGTCTTTGTATAATTATGTCACCCTCATTTCTACTGTCATTTCCTTGACATATTAGTGTACCACTACCTGATACCCTCTTTTTCACTTTCTGCTTTGCAACTTGGCCATTAATACCTATCAGAATTATTAAAAAGTTTAGCTTATTAAGGGACATGAGACAAATATGAATGGAAGATGCGGAGAAAGCAGTTTTGTAACTGAATGTTAACAATTTATTTCCTCATTATAACTAACAAATTACATAAGCGTCTATATATATTTATTGCTGATAAAGCAACAATTGCCATGCATGGAACACCTAAGAAAGCCAGTGAAAAGGGCAGCTCGTTTACTTCAGCTAATAACTTGTGCAAATATTGCATTTCTGTTGTTTTCAGCTAGAAGTATCAAAAGAAACAAAAGAATCGGCAAGAAAACAAATATAATATCTTTTAAGAAAACTAGAATCCTACACTGCACAATGTAAAATATAGCTAGTGAAAAGTGTTATCACATGATCCATTCGTCACTATAACTGAAGCAATAGAACGAAAAGATAGACGAAGAAACCAAGGATTGATGTCTAATTAAGATTACAACTGAAAGAACTCACGAGTTCTCTTTGTCAAAGCTGATTCCATAGATATTACTGTGCAGTAAACTTGGCGAAACACAGTGATCCCTGTCCTCACAAACTTGTGTCTTGCGGTGGCCATGAATATCGCTTATTTTAACAATTTTGATTTCATGGTCCAGCTCATCCCCCCAGTGTTTGGATGGTCTATTGAGTGCCATTGACCGATCATCAGTTAGGCGATTGCTCCCCCAACTTTGTTGAATAGTTTGATTATCAGCTTTCGATAATGGCAATCGAGATATACGCTCTTCAGCGTCTTGAAGCCATGCATTCTCTAGATTTTGCTCATTTGAAACCTGAGACCGCGCCTTAAGGACCATAATTTCCATCGCTTTTTCTAATGGGCCAGAGAACTCATCATTTCCCTCTGAAACAACAGAATAATTTTCAAGCTGCAGGCCTTCATTTTGAGGCCTTGAGCTGCTGGATTTCTCACCCTCAGAAGAATCTCTATTGTTTCTAGTAAAGCTAAGATTTTTATAATTTTTATCAGATAAGCCTTTTACTCTATCAGAACCTATGCATCTCTTATTATTTGATAGTAATAATTTCTCGGTATGCTGTACAGCAGAAGAGTCAAGCAGCGCCTTTTCACCATTCTCGTTGATGTCAGGAACATGAATTATTCTAACCTCTACATTGTGTCTCAGGACCATCTCTAATGAATTTGTGATACTACTCAAGTACCTTTCAGCTCTCAATTTAATACTATTGTCAGCAAATGCTATATAAGCTATTAATATTCCTGCAAAGTAAGGCATAAAGAACATCAGATTATAAGAAAGAAATTATGCCACAAAAAGAGTATTAGTGCAACAATAAGAAAAGAGAATAAACAAGCTGGGAAACTGACTGACATTGGCCATGCAATTGAAAGATCACATTTAATTGCACAAGCTTGTGTATGATGAAGTATATAGCAACTAAAATGTCAACTATTACTCCCTGTTAAATAACGTTTGGGAAAATAGGAAAAAACTTCCAAATAAAGCTTATAACTGATGTGAGATCAGATAACCCATAAATGGGCGAAAACAATGGATTTTGATACTAATTATAATGTCCCGGGTATTTTTTAAAATGAAAAGGAGACATGCCTTGACAGCAACGCCAATGCATCAACTTAAGTAAATGAAAATAACAAAAACACAGGTATATGCTAAAAAGCACATATTTTTGAGAATCTCAATGGTTACAACTCAGCAATCCAACAACCATGTTTCCTCAAAAATCCAATCAACGAACATAATTGTGAAAAGCGAACTATTACATGAATGGCCAAAACAAAATTAATGACAACTACTACTGGGAAACAATCATAGCAATTGAAGATCAAGGCTGGTCACATCCAACTGCAAACCAATTCACACATGGAAGATGGACACTGCACAGGGAAGTCAGAATTTCACACTATGTAGCAAGCTACAAACAAGGAAGCCATCAAATCAATTTTTTATTCAATCTTGATCTATGGTTTACAATCTTTGTCATCGACTATATTTACTTAAAAACATGATTGAATATAACACGATTGAATATAGCCTATCATAAATTCCATACAAAATCACCTAAAAAATTGCATCATTTCAAACTTTTGTCTTAAGGTTACAGCTATCTTGCTACATTTCTCATTTTCTGACGTGTCATTCCTATCACACAAAAAAAGACAACTTTCCACCTTTAAAAAAAAAAATCCTATGTCATACATCTGCCTTAAATTATATACTCTTCAACGATTGTACCAGAGAACTAGAATCAATTTTGAGGACATTATAAGGTTGCTAGGATATGGAGGACATTTCCGGTTTGCTAGAATCATTATTGAGGACAATAGCAGCACAACTGAATGAGAAAAAAACTATTAATAAAATTTAGTGGCCTTAGTTGGAAGGCTCTTTCAAACAATAACATACAATGAACATGATAAAAATAATCTTTAAAGAAGTTTAGTCACAAGCTAACAGCTAATTTAGTGTGAATAGATGGGTATCTTGATACAAATACACATCATGGTTTACCTTCATTTTCAGTTACTGATAAAAGCTTCCCATGCAAGGAAAGTAGCTTTTGCAATGTTTTCGAGTAACATTTTTCAATGCAACTTCTCCAAACGTCAGACAAGTTTGTAGGAGTTTCAGTAGTGTTGTAATCTAAATTTTTATAGGACCTTCTGTCGACTAATTGATTCTTGGTAAGCACAAGTTCAGAGGTTGGGTGTTGACTGATCAGAATCTTAGAAGGTATCTGACAACCAGTTGGGGTCGAACTCTTGCTCCTTTGGTTGGAAACTACAGCAGAGCTTGATTCTAATGCAAGCAAATTGTCAGACCTGCCGCAAAATGCAGTGCATTTCTCCATGTTGCAGCTCATTGCTTTATTAGTAGGTCTTCTAGGATCATTTGGCTGAGTAGGCTCCACATTTTGGCCTGAAACAAGCTGCAGGAGTGCAGCAGTGAACCATGTGGAGAGTTCACTTGGATGTCTAAGCTGCTTTTCAGCATCAGAAAGAACTTTCAAGGCCTGCTGTAATCTCTTCACCTCATCTTCAGTCACTGAAAAATATATTCAAGGAACAAAGCACTATCAAAATACTTAAAAACTATGCACATACATCCAAGCTAAATTGAGTAGCCCTTGCACTTGGTTTTAGATGAGAAAAGAAAATTTGAGACTATCAATATTATTCTAAAAGTTTTCCTGGATGTCATCACTTTATACCATTATTGTATGAGCTTTATGTATTATTAGCAGCAACATTAAAATGACACTTCTCTATAGTATCATTTTCAAACTAATCTCTGTCAAACTATGTCAATTAACAATTTCATGCCTTATCAAAGCTTCTCCTGATCTATACTCTACAAGTCCACTTGACTTTTATTGCTTTAACCTAAATAAGGATCATGTCTATAAAATCTCGATCTCAATCTTCAAAAGTGGTTTGCTAGACATCTGACATTGCATTTCCATTTTTCACATAATCCCCTTTGTTTGGAAACTTTGTCTTTGAAAGGCATTCACAAACATATTCCTGTGCACAGCGAACACATCTTGAGAATGCAAATGAACATTTGTCCCACACTGGTAATTCAACAAGAAGTTGTGGAATAGATATGCAAGTAATGGCTCTTACAAGCTTAAGCTTTTAGATTAATGAGTGTCCATTAGTTTGTGTATCGGACCCAACTTTGGCCCTTGGCATTTTTGCCCTAACAAATGCATGCACGTATATGTGAATTGAAGAAGCAACTACAACGCAATTTATTAAAAGTTTCAGAGGCAGCATTATCAAAGATTCAAAAGTGTCATACTCGATTATGAGCCTTATACAAAAGATGACTCTCTGTTCAAATATACAAGTTGCTTACCCAAAATAGTAAAGCTGATGCATTTTTCCCATTCCCATATAGATATAAGCGAGCATGCCAACCGAGTATTTCAGTTTGCAGATCATATAAGAGATGTAGTTTAAAAGGAATGTACTTTCTGAATCATGTGCAACAATTAAATCTTATCATGCCATTTTTAAGTACAAAACTACTGATTGTTCAACAAAGAAAACTACTATCGTTAAGCGTACTTACAACTCCGACCACCAAGGACCACATTTTCCCTTTGTGCACCAGCTAACTGATTTGTGCCAGCAATAATGTCCACTATCAGTTTGGCTAGCTGAGATATCAAGCTCATTTGATCAACACCAGAATTCATCAGTTCTCTAGACCTTTTTACAGTCTCTGCAGTGTTTGATGACATAGCTACATCTAGGAGATCGAGTAACTTCTCATCTGAAACAAATCCCACCTGCAAAGGTGCAATATATTAAAAGAATCCACTTTCATGATCACATTTGGCCGACCTTTCATAAATCTAGCAAACAGAATAATGGAAAATATTGGATGCTCAACAATTTTGTATTTCAAGCATCAGTTGGACTTTATGTTATAAACAATTCATAACCAATTTGATACAATGGCAACAAATTGAGTGTTCAAGCACGAACAAAGCATGGCAGCAGAAACCAGAAAGTCAAACTAAAAACATAACTAAAAATGATACAAAGTAGTTTTGAGATAGAAGGCTTCGCTCAAATGATAATAAATTGAGTATCAATAATAATTCAACCATATTCATGTTCAGCCTATTAGTTTACTCTCAGAAAGCATGATACTATGGATATCAGGCTAATAAAAGAACAAAGCCATAGTTTATTTGTTTTTAACTCAAACTTAGTTAAGTCAACATTAAAAATGCTACCAAACTCTCTAGGGTACACGTCAAAAGAATAACAACATAATATAAAATGCAAACCATAGATCATGAATCAAACTTACTAAATCTGTTACAAGAGTAGTAGTTATCCTTTTCCCCAGTAAACTTAGTTGATACAAAATAGTTTCTGCATCTTGAAGAGAACCCTCGGAATTCATAGCAATAAGATTTAGAGCATCTTCTTCAATGTCAATATTTTCAGCAGAAGAAAGCTTTCTCAGCCTAAGTATTACATCAACATCTTTGATTTTGGAGAACACATACTTCTGACAATGTGAGAGTATGGCTCGTGGCAGGTTTTTATCGTCAGTTGTTATGAAAATGAACACAACATGAGAAATAGGCTCTTCAAGGTATCTAAGAAACGCTGACCACATTTTAGAGCTTAACAAGTGGCATTCATCAATGATGATGATTTTATATTGCAATAATTCAGAAGTCTTACTCATTTTTTTCACTACATGTCTGATCCTGTCTATTCCTTTCTTATTAGTTGCAGCTATTTCTTTCACAAAGGATTCATTTCCTCTATAAAATTCAGAGCATTCCTCACACAAGCCACATGGTTTGTTTCCTCGAGTGGCTAGACAATTTAATGCAGCCGCAAATATCCTTGCAATCAACGATTTTCCAGTTCCATTTGGCCCATGGAACAGGTATGCAGGGGCTATCCTGCCCCTTGAGATTGCACTCTTAAGAGATTGGACAACAATATTCTGGCCTACAACATCTTCAAAAGCCCTTGGCTTGTGCTTTAAACTCAAGCTTTTATTATCGGTAATATCCAAGACAAACTCACTAGTTTCTACAGATTCAAATGCTTCCTGGCTCTTACAGCTCGACCATCTCCTCCCATCTAACCGGCTCAATGCTTCCAGGTCCAGCTCCCCTATGTTTTTTGAGTGTTCATCACTCGACGCACCATCAGAGTTTTTGGTCAACAAAGGCAAGCCTTGTGAAGTAGTAAGGTATTTTGGTTTGACGATGCCACTTGACCTCTTCTTATTGGAAATTGATTGACTTCCACACAAGATGCTGCCTCCCTTTCTCTTAATAGTATCAGATAAGGATGGAGAATAACAACCTCCACAACCACTATCTCTAGTTCTCTTTGACCAATAACAGGGAAGTCCACATCTTTGGCGAACAGGTAAATCGAGCTGATCAGATTCATTGTCTTCAAAAGAAGCAGTTGTTCCTCCCCATGAACCAATAGTACTGGCTCTCCGACATCTACGCCTATAGTAAGAGCTGGTTGATACAGGAGTACACGAATGAGATGATCCTTCTCTTCTCATACTGCTGAAGAGTTTGGCAGAAAGAGGCCAATTTGCACATCCTGCCCCTGAAAGTGGTGATGCTGATGGAGAATCACGATACTCTGTATCGTCAGACTGTTCAACTGAGCTAAGAGCTCCCAACAGGCTAGGTGAAACGGCCAAATGCTTTGTATTTACAGCATGCTTCCTAGCCTGATTTGCTGAAATGTTAGCTCTTTTCAACCTTGTAATTGTGCTACTCAATGGAGATTTTTGATCTCCATCTCTGGCATTGAAAATGTCTGCAGGGGAATTACAGAACTTTTCACCTATAGCTTCTTCCTCATGATTATTGCTTTGGCGTTCTTCAAGATTGCTCTCAACTGACTCCTCTATACCATCATCACCCAACTTCACTCCACTTTCATTAGTTATACCTGAATGCTTTCTCCAATTATAAAGGTACACTTTTTTTCTTATTCTATCATTTCTAGGAGGTATTTCAGGCACCCCACCAAAAATATTTTCTCCACTTGAGATGCCACTTACTAAATTTTCGTGATACAGACCTGAAATAGCAAGTGATTTAGAACTCAAAGGAGATCTCCAAGATGAACAAGTTTCAGGGTCACGCAAAAATCGTGCCCTTTGAAGAGCAGTGAGTTCCTTCTTCAGGTGTAGTTCACTCGGAGTAACACATTTCTCCACCATTTCCTACCAGAATCCAGTCAGCTGGCTGAAGGCTATAAGATTGACTGAAAAAGTCAGTTTGGAAGGAACAAGTGCGTTCTCAGTTCGAAGTTGCCATTGTCACTGCGTAGCACGCTGAAGAAAAAAATAGAAGCATTGCCAAAAAAGACAAATAAATAAAAACAGCAGAATATTCTAGTCAAACATGACAACAAATAAAGCTTGATTTAACAATATAGCACAGCCCAGGCTGCAAATTTCCAACTTGACACAGAATCAAAGCAGTGGATAAAACTATAAACAAATAGTTTGTTTGTAAGGGATACTGAAGTTCCAACAGAAGACAAAGAATAAGCCAAAAAGCGCAGAGGGGCAAAACCGGCTCCACACACAATAACTACGCTTCCACGATCAGCATTTAAAAAACATCAGAATTTCTCAAACAGAAATGTACAATCGGCAACACCTTACCAGAGAGGAATTTCCTTTTCACAGAAAACTTTATCTAAACAACAAAATGCTTCTTCAAAGTCATGCTAGGAATAGGATCCACGTAATAATCGGAAGCACCACCAACAACAAATCAGTTCATGCTCATTTCAGCAAAAAAGAAAAGATAAAATGGTAACGTAGTACGACCAATGACAGATTAATGCATGCTAATTACAGCAAAAAGGCGAAAAGAAAAAATGGATAGAAAATTTCAGAATCAGTAATTCCATTAATGAGCCACATTGTCCTTTAAGAAACCAGCAAAAGGAATTTGAGAGGGAGAGAGGTACCTAAAAAATCGAAAGGAAGCTGTCACTGCAGTGGACAGCACTCAGCACGACCAATAACAGATAATTCCATGCTAAATTCAGCGAAAAAACCCGAAAAGAAGAAATGGGTAGGACGAATCTGAAGCAAATCCAAAACCCAGCCGCATTGCAGCTCAGAAACCGAAAACAGTAATCTGAGAGGAAGATGAACCTGAAAACAGAAAGCAGGAGCTGAGTGGAGCTCGAGGTCTGTAACACGGCAGAGATAGTGACGGGGAGAGTGATGGTCTCTGGATCTCAGCGGCATGAGGGTTATAGGGCTTGACTTTAGCGACCACCGGTACTTCTCGCTCATCACCGTCCCCTTCACCTGGACGCAGCCGAAAAAAAAAACGAATTTTTCCCTAAAACCTCCGGCTCCGAGATTCCCTTCAGCGTGTTTTGTGGACAATTTAGCATTAATTATACGTTAACTGCCGAATCACTTTTCATTTTCTTATTGGCACCCAAAATTTTAAAAAATGATTATTTCTGTTTGGTTAAAGTGCATTTTAGTCCTCCTTTTTAATCACATTTTCCTTTACTCTCTTAGGTCCTATTTGTTTGTAAAATTAAATTTAATAAAATTAAAATTAAAATTCGATAGAGATATTCTTTTATTGAAAATTATGAATAATATGAAATAAAATTAATTATTATATTAAAATATGTGAGGGATGTGATATAAAGTTAGTTATTATGTTGGAATATATAAGAGATGTGATATAAGTTAGTTATTATTTTAAGGGGCATTAAACTTCTCATTTTTTAATTTTACAACTTAACCTCCTAAATTATTCAAAAATAAAAACTAGTAGAATATATGTATTTACAAATATATTTATAATATTTGTATATACATATTATTGGTAATAAACATCCAAATAATTACAAATCAGCATAAAACATACTTTGAAATCTTGAGAAAGACCTAAATATGTTATTTTTGGATGATTTAGGGGGTTAAGTTGTAAAATTAAAAAATAAGGGATTTAATATGTAATTCAAGATGATTTAAAGGGTATGTATGTAATTTTTTCTTATTTTAATAATGTGTGTAAGATGCGAAATAAAATTAATTTTTAATATTAAATTTACATTTAACTTCTGATTCATTCTCAAATTGAATGTACTAGTTTTGGAAGTTTCAATATAACGCATGCTATTTTGTTTAATTTTTACTTAAAAATTTAAATTTTAAGAAAATTTGTCCTAAAATATGACAGTTTTGATTAAAATAAAATTGACAAATTTCAAATCAGTTTTGACCGAAAATAAAATGAAACTAAGGGGGCATTTGGTTCAGTGTTATCTAGACCTGGGCAATGGGCGGGCCTGGGCCGGGCCTGAGCCGGGCTTGACCGGGCTTTGACTAAGTCAAAGCGGGCTGGGCTTAGCCCGTTTTACGGGCTTACTTTCATGATCAAACCCGCCCAATGTACGGGCCGGGCTACCCACGGGCCTAAAAAGCCCAAAATAAATTGTGAACATTTTGGCATGCTATATTGCTAATTTGATATATATGCTTTTCATAATTACAAATTAGTATAATTTTATTTAAATTAATAATTAATAAAATTCTACGATATTTTATCTACGACATGAATTTAAAATAGTTAAACAAATTAGTGAATAGTGATATCTAAATTGTAACAAATGTTGAATTAATATATTAGAATATTTAATGATAAAAATTTAAGCAAACTATTATTTTTAACATTACAAAGATAATAACAATACAATGCCCCCTAAGACTTATCTAATAATAACAATAATAAATCAACATACCTAAAAAATATAAACTATAGCATAAATCCATCATCTATTACACCTCAAACAAAAAAAAAAATCATCTATTAGGTTTACGGGCTCGATTCGGGTTTTATGGGCAGGCCGGGTATGATCAGACTCGGGCTCTAAATAAATCAACATCGGGCTCGGGCCGGGCCAAACCCGAATATCGGGCCAAAATAGATAACCAAACCCGCTCAAAATTGATCGGGCTTTGGCTAGCCCATCGTGCCACCCGCCCAATGCCCAGGTCTAGTGTTATCTCAATGTTATGTTATATTATTTTTAGAAAGTAATTATTTGATTTAATGACATCTTTAAATAGCATTATAATTAATTACAAAAATGTCATTACATGCTGACATCTAGATGTCACCCCAAATCGGGCAACATCTCAAAATAACACTGTCAATTTGTCATTATAATATTAATAACTTTCAACTAAACAAAAATAATTTGGATAGATAGCATTGATATTTTCTAATATTATAACATTGAACCAAATAAATGTTTATTGATGAATAATAATGACATTTAGATAACATGACATCTAAATAACATTGACATTGAAATAACACTGAACCAAACGTCCCTTAAAAAAATTATTTAATTTAGTGAAACTTAAAACTATTTGTCAAATACTTTATTTTCAACTTCTTAATTATTTCACTTACATTAGCTATTACAAGTGTTTGAAAAAAAAGGACTTTCATAATAACTTTGTATAGTAAAATATTCAATTTGAACCATAATCTAATAAATAATTTTAATTATTTTTGTTGAAATAATCTATTATGAGTGTTTGATTTAAAAAATCAATTAAATCTTACCTCATTTTATTATATATAGGGTGAAGCATATATTACTCTATTTTTAGTGATAATTTTATATTTTTATGGGAAAATTGCATCCAACCTTTTGAGTTTAGGAAATCATTATAAATTAGTCATAACTTTTAAAAACAAATAATTTTAGCCCATAAAATTGTAAAAGCTATGTAATTTTAGTCCCCTTTTACACTATCACCTTTTTCGTTGAATTTGTGTGATAGAAAATATGAAGTTGATCATTTTTAACTAGTTTGATAATTTACATATTTTAAAAAACTATTATATCTCACCGGGCATTAAAAATTAGGCAATTACACCTAGGTCCCTGAGTTTAAGGGTTATTATCACACAGATTCACATTTTTAAAATTATAATATCGGGGTCCCTAGGTTTTCAAAATTTATCATCTGGGTCTTTTTTTTATTTTTTTATTATTAAAAAATATTAACATTACCATTATACCCTTACCCTCCCTTTCTCCACCAGATCTGGCAACCGCGCCGTCACCGCGCCGCCTCCAGCGGCCTTGCGCGGCCGCACGACAAAGCCGGCGGCCTCGGGCGACCGCACGACACCGCCGGCGGTCCGACTGCCTCGCCAGCCACGCGGCACGCCCTGGCGGCCCAGCGCGGCCGCCGACGGTGTTGTGCACACTCAAAACATTACAAAATCTTACATACACACATTTGAGTTAAAATTTAATCAAAATTTATTTGAAAAAAAATATTCTGTTAGTAAATCATTAAAATTATATTTTTACTCTTAATAGTATATATTTTTCTCTTCCTCAATACCACACTAAAGCGCTGATTTGTCCTAAAATTTATTCACATCGTGGATGTCTTCTTCCTTTGCCGCCACCTAAATATTAAAGTTTTAGGATTTTCACTCAAAATATATTTAAATATCCTTAAAATAATATGCTGAACGGTTCAGATTTTTTGTAATTTAATTATAGTTAGATTATTAAAAAATTATGATTACTCATTATAATAAAAATAAGTTAAAATATGTGTATGTAAGATTTTATAATATTTTGAGTGTGCATAGCGTAATTAATTAAGAATGGATGGGTAAGGCATAAATAAAACTAAATTGTGTGGCACGTAGGTAATTATCCCTAAATTTAAATCAAGCTCAAGCAAAATTAGAAACCTAGTTTTTAATAATAATAATAATAATAATAATAATAATAATAATAAATAATGAATAAATGGAATAAAAAATAATTGTTTATTTAGTTTTATGAATGAAAATTTTAAGGGAAAAAAAATAAAAGGGCCACATGCATCACATGACTTGTCTCACCACATTCTTATACCAACTGTCCCATCCCTATTCTGCATGCCATTATGATTAATCAGTTAATAACATAAATGTGCTGTGAAAGGTCCTGCAAATTAGATAACTCTAAATGAATGGAGAATTCATAACATCACACAGAGTTGGCAATTATTTATGTCGATCAAATCTTATTTCACATAGTATTCTTTTAGTTCAGTAAGAAAAAAAATTATCTAAAAATCAGAAGATTTCAGATTCGAACTAGCTACTATTACTGTAATTTTCAAATAAAATAAGAAAAAATTATGGTATAAAAAAATAAAATAAAAAAATCTTATTCAAATTTCATTATGTAAATAATATTTATGTATATTTAAATTTAATTGATTATTATGGCTTCTTTAAAGTTTAAAAATTGTATATATTATTTTCTGAATTTTTTGATGTTAACTTTATTCCTTGAGATGAATAATTTAGTATAATGTGATCTTTCTATCCCCTCTAGGACCTGTTTATGCAGTAGATTAAAATTAATTTAATTTAATTTTAAACAGACATAACATCACACATAAAATTTAATATTAAAAATTAATTATATTTCACATCATACACATAATTTAAAATAAAAATTAACTTTTTATTTCTTATACACGTATACTAATATAATAACTAATTTTATTTTATATCATTTATAATTTTAAATAAAAAAATGTTTTCATCTAAACTTAATTTTAACTGCAAATAAACAGCCCCTAATATTAAATTTATTAAAATCCTTTTTTATTGTCAAGTTTTTTTATTTACCTACTTTTATGATCTTACCCATATATTTGTAAAATATTAACAAGGGAATTTTAGTAACTACATCTTTTTTATTATAGATTTTAGTAATTTCTAGTAGTTTTAACCAGGCATGCTGTTGCATTTGGATCCACGCTCAATCATCTGGATCACACACGTGGAAGCTTACGTGGCATCAACGGCACGAGCGCTCGGCGTCGAATATGAGGTGTACCACCCTGAACAACAGACGCCGAAGAGACCGAGACGAACAACAGGGACCAAAAGTGATCGGCGCCTGGCGAAATATCGGTAATCATACTGCTTTTAAAAGGTATGGGCTCTCCTGCCATCAGACCGTACCATTCGTACATCGTGCCTGGCATAAAACCAAATTGATTCTCTGATACCTTAGTATTATGGCGTAACCTTTGTTCGATCACCCTCTTCCAAAGTTTTAAAGTATGACTCATTAATTTAATTCCTCTATAATTGGCACAATTTTGTACATCGCCTTTATTTTTATAAATAGGTACTAATATACTCTTTCTCCATTCATTTGGCATCTTTTTAGTCTTCAAAATCATATTACATAATCTAGTAGCCAAGAAACTCCTTCATCTCCTAAGCACTGCCAAACATCTATTGGGATATTATCTGGTCCTACTGCTTTTTTATGCTTCATCTTCTTTAAAGCTTTCCAGACTTCAGCTTTACTAATACGTCGGATGTAAGAGTAATTTTTACTTTCTTTTAGGGTGCTGAATTCTGTAAGATTAATTGAATTTTCACAACCTTCATTAAAAAGCTGTTGAAAGTAACTCATCCATCTATCTTTGATATTTTCTTCCATGAAAAGTACTTTTTGATCTTCATCTTTAATATATTTTACTTCCATTAAATTTTTAGTTTTTCTATCTCTTGCATTGGCAATCCTATATAATTGTCTTTCTCCTTCTTTAGTGTCTAGCTTCTTATATAAATCCTCAAGAGCCATATTTTTTGCATTGCCTACTGCTTTCTTAGATTCTCGTCGAGCCACTTTATATTTCTCCACTTATCCTTATTTTTATTTTTAAACCAATCTCTATAATAAATCTTCTTCTCCCTAATTTTTTCTTGTACATCATCTTTTCACCACCAAGTATCTTTATTATTTGGAATCATTCCTTTTGATTCTCTCATCACATCCTTCGCCACCTTACGGATACAGTTAGCAACTGTCAACCACATAAGATTAGTGTCCCCATTAATGTTCCATTGCTCAAGTTTTAGAACCTTCTTTTTAAATATACATTTGTTCTCATTCTTTATATTCCACCATCGAGTCCGAGGATAGGATTTTGATTTATTATTTCTTCTCCAATACTTTATTTTGGAATCTAAAACCAGTAATCGATGTTGGGTAGTCAAACATTCACTTGGAATGACTTTACAATCTTTACAATCCAAGCGATCTCGTTTCCGTATAAGAAAATAATCAATCTGAGTTCTTGAAGTTCCATTCTTGTACGTGATAACATGCTCATCTCTCTTCTTGAATAAAGTATTAGCAATTACAAGATCATATGCTGAAGAAAACTCTAAAATAGTTTTGCCCTCCTTATTTATCTCTCCAAAATCATATCCACCATGGATACTATTAAATTTTTCAGTAACACTTCCAACATGTCCATTTAAATCTCCTCCAATAAATAATTTTTCCTCCTGAGGTATCTCTTGTATTAACTCTTCCAAATCATTCCAAAATTTTTCCTTTATGCTTGCATCCAAGCCTACTTGGGGAGTATACACACTTACAATATTAATAATCATTCCATTGATTATAATTTTTAAAGCCATAATTCTATCATAATTTCTCTTAACTTCCACTACGTGATCCTTCAAGCTCTTATCTAGAATTATACCCACTTTATTCTTGCTTTTATTCTTACCAAAATATCAAAGTTTAAAACCTAAGCCATCAATTTTCTTAGCTTTCTCTCCAACCCATTTTATTTCCTGCAGGCATAAAATATTAATCTTTTTATGAATCATAATATCTACCAACTCCATTAACTTGCCCGTCAGGTTGCCTATATTCCAAGTTCCTAATCTAATTCTACTGACTTGAGTTCTAGTATGATGGACTAGCTTCTTTACCCGCATCCGTCCATGATGTGGGGACCCTTGCTCACTTTTCACTACACCCGGGCGCCGATGCAGCGGCCCTTGCCAATTTGTTACTGTATTCAGGCAATACAGCGTGTCGCTTCTAGGAAACGCCCTAGCTTTAGTGCAATTTTCTAAAAAATTCATGTCATGATTGATTCGACAAATTTTACGCTGGCTGTCGACTGCCTAACGCAACCCTCCGCATTTCTCATCCGGGACTTGGGACCCGGCAACGGCGCGTTCCTTATTGCAAATCCTAAATCAAAATATTTATTCATTAAAGACGTGAAATAAAATTAATAGTTTTATTAAAAATAATTTAGTATACGAAATAAAATAAAAAATTTTTATGTTAATTTTTTTTTTTGTAGGATGAAATAAAAATTTATTTATTTATTATTATTTTTTAATAGAGGACTATTTTGAAGTACTATTTTAGTTTTGGTCAGAACTAAAATGGTTCTCAGGCCAAATATGCTAATAAATCTTATTGAGTAAATTGCCTTTGGGTCCATCAAATCACTTGGGTGCTTCAAACAGATCCTCAAAATTTAAATTACTTCACATGATCGTTAACCGCTGCTTCAGCTTCATTTTAGTCCCTTTAATAATTATATAATCATTAAAAGATAAAAATATACATCCCCTTTTTCACCTCCAATAGTATCGTGCATGGGGCTGCCGCTAGACTAGAGCGTGAGGGCCAGCCTGCCACTCATGCAGACAACTGCCGCATTGATTCGGCTACGCTCAAGCAAGCCGCCGCGCGCAGTTGTCGTCCTCACTTGCTGTGCACAAGCAGGTCAAGCATTTGACCTAGTCCACCGTTGCGAGCTGCCACCATGGTGTGGCATCTATCCACACATACAATGCACTGGCTCTCATGCTCAAGTCCAGCACCTGTGTCGTGGGCAGCGCTACCAGAGGTGAGAGAGAGAAGAGGTCTTTTTATCTTTTAATAATTATATGCTTATTTAAGGAACCAAATTAAAACTAAAGCTAGTGGTTAAGGACTTATGTGAAGTAATTTGAATTTTAAAAACCTTTTTGAAGCACTCAAGTGATCTCAGAGTGCCGGAAGCAATTTACTCGATCTTATTTTAGTGCCATTCAACATTGCTACATTATTGCCTTATTTTGTGCATTCCTTTCCCTTGATTGATGGCAACTTTTCATTTCCTCTTTTACTCTACACAATAATTAAAAAAGGGCTCTTCCACTCCTATGGTGCTTTTAACATTTTTGGTTGGCTACGTATGTAAAAACAGACTCACTTCATCACGAGTCTCATTGTTGGAAAAAAAAATTGGGTCGAGGTCCTAAACGATTCGGTCCCAATAACTTGACATTACGTGTGCACTGACCCGCTTGAAGTGCACGTGCACGACAATTAACCCCCCGAACCGTGCTCACCCCACACAAAAAAAAGAAAAGTTTAAAACCCATAACTTTCTTTGAATCAAAATTCTCACAAAAATAAATGCCTAAATTCGTCATATTTATCTTTTTTTATTGGGTCCAATATATATTTTTTACTGTAAAATCAAATTTCTCGAGTTTTACTATTTAATCAAAATTTTACCTTATTACTCATATAATAGGTTTAATCGGTTTTTGAATTTTATGATCAGAATTAAGCTTAAAAATTTAAGCTAAACAAATTTAGAATTAATTAAATTCAATCGCTAAAAAAAAAATTCTACTTTGATGATATGCTCAAATTTATTTTTTAAAAATCTCAAGCTCAAATATATATTTTCCTTGAGAATCCATACCAAAGTTAAACCATCTAGCTTGGTTTAACTATATTATTATTATAATAAAAAAATATATTATTAATTTATATTCATCTTCAAAAATTTCTATTTATAATGAATACAATCCCATTCCTAATATTTTTAGTATTTGATTTATTTACTAAAGATGTTATTATTTAGTTGAGTTAAGTTTAACCATATTAAAATTTAAATTAAATAATAATATTAAATTTTAATTATGTCAAAAATTAAAATAACTTATTCATTATTTAAAAAATAATATTTAATTAATCTTTATTTTATATTTAATATTATTTTTAATATATTAATCAACTTTATTTCACATTTTACATAATTTTTAATATAACTTACGTTATTTCACATCGTACATATATGCCAAAGAAATTCTACAATTTTTAAGGCACGACTTAATTGGTCTCTTTTGAGACTTATTTGCCTTGTCGTACGACACTTCTTATTTGTATAATTATCTACAAACTTGCTTTCTCATTGCCGACATGCAAAATTCAGATAAACTTTTTTATAGTTGTACGTTTGATCAGATGCACGTAGTGAAAGTAGTTGCATTTAACAAAGATCTCATATCTCGTGTTGGCATAGTGATCCGAATACCACCTGATGCTGTCTAATTTTTTGCATCAACGGTTATATTAATATGCCAACACTGATTAAAATTCATGAGCAATTTAAGACGTATGAACCAGAAATTCGACTTAAAATCAAAATTTTGGACAATTGAAGATGTCCCTCTTGAATCTAATTAAATTTTATCTCGCATTCATCCCAAATCTTTTGAAATAAAAGATCATTGATTCCTGTGTAGTGATGGGTTCGGAGTTGATCGAAATAATGAAAAGCACTATATATTTTTATTATTTTCTTGGCTCGAATTTGTTTTGAAAAAGATTTAGTGCTCGAGTTAGCGTCAATTCGGTCGAAATCAACTCGATAGATAGGACATCATTTGGATATTTGTCCTTGGCTGCCTATGCAGGAGCATGTGCAGCTTGATTGATGGTCAATTCAGAATCCAATCATGAGAAGGACAAGCACAAGCTCCACAGAGAGAGCATGCAAGAAAAATATCGTATAAACGAGAAGCTCAACGAATGGGAAGAGCAATTATTGGACTTCGCCGTTTAGTCAATAAGGGACCGTCACGTCAGCGGTGACCTCAATATATGCAACATCTTTAGGAGTATGATTTAATCAAGCACAAATATACTCGGTTGTCCGAATGGTTTAATCGCTGATCTGCTCAAACTCAATTTGATTTAATCGAGCATAAGTTCATTTTATATGAGTTTCAGTCAAGAATGGGTTCGACTCGATCACGACACGTGTGAGAAACTTGAGTTTAATAAAATTAAACTTAAAATTTTAAAATCTCATGTAGTATGTTTGAGCCCATATATACGTGTAAATAAAGTGACTCCACATAGTACATCTTTTCACTGGTCAGTTGCTCTTACAACTGCACGTGTTGTGCAAAAATTTATTTCCAAATATCAAATATACTATTCCATCTGAATTAATAGTAATTTCTTCTCAAACACGATACATTAAATTTCACATTTATTCTACTGTGGCAAATATTAGTTTAAATATTTGAGATATAAGATATCACCTCCATGATATAATAATTATCTAACAATGCTAACTAACAAGGTTTTTAGAACTAAAAGAATAAAAGATTTAAAATTTCAAGATCATATTGAAATTAAATTGGGTCAATATCATGATAATATAATAAAAATATTTATAAATATAATAAATAAGAAATATATACCATCATGATATGAAAAAATAATGATTATAAAATAAAATTATTTGTAATATATAATATTTATTAATATGGTTGATGCACATTTAAAATAAAGGATAAGTAACAAATAATAATCATTAAAATAAAGGATAAAACTATAAAAAAAATGAACCAAAGGACGAGAATGGTAAATTCAGCAAAAAAGAGGGACTAAAGCATAATTTACCATAGGGCGGAGAAAATTTGCGACGGCATGGATAAGGCTTGCAAGTGGTTACAAGCACCGTTCGACGACGACCTCGCGCCAGGAATCCATGGCGAACGATGCGCAGGCATCATCTCTATCTCTACATTCGTTCATCCTGAGTCCGATTGCTTCTCTTTCCCCTTCTCGTTTGCTCCCCTAACCTTCTCTTTCGACGGATTTTCAGGACCCGGCGAAGCTTCAGCTCTACTCCTACTGGCGGAGCACCTGCTCCCATCGCGTCCGCATCGTCCTGAATCTCAAAGGTTTCTTTATTAGGGAAAAAATCCAAGTTTTGACCGATAATTTCCGATAAGCATTCTTGTTTTTGCAAAGAAGCGATTGCTGTTACAATCTAGGTCGTTGATTGTCTTTTTTTGATATCTAATAGGGTTGAAGTACGAGTACAAGGCTGTCAATCTTTTGAAGAACGAGCATTGGAAGCCAGGTTTGAAACTTTCTCTACGTGAATCTGTTTCTCAATTTGGTGAATTTTCTCTCTGGGAATGCAGAATTTGTGAAGTTGAATCCCCTTAAATATGTCCCTGTGCTGGTCGATGGAGATATTGTGATTTCTGACTCTTTTGCGATTATATTGGTGAGATTCTGCTAGATTCAGATATCTGTTAATTCATGGTCTGGATTTTAGTGTACTTCCTTTTGGATAGTATCTGGAAGATAAGTTTCCTGAGCATCCCCTGCTGCCAAAGGACTTGAAGAAAAAGTATCTCAATCTTCAGGTACATTGAGAACCAAGCACCTTTTTGTTCTGTTTTTGGCCTTGTTTGGCATGAGCCCAAAAAAGGGCAAAAAAATATCTTAATAATATTTTAAATTTATTATAAATTTTAATAACTTTATTTCACATCCAACACAAATTTCAACCTTAAAAATCAATTTTATTTCACATCCAACACAAATTTCAACCTTAAAATCAACTTTATTTCACATCCTACACATCTCTCAATATTAAAATAAATTTCTTTCCCATCAACTCTATAAAATAAATTATTTTCTCTTTCCTTACCCAAATTCATCCTCCAACCAAACAGGCCAAAGACTAAAATCAGGACTAAGATGGTATTAGTTTAAAAAACAACAACAACAACAATAATAATAATAATAAATTTAAATATTTTGGTCTAGAATGTGAAATAAAAATAATAATTATATTAAAAATAATTGAACATGTAAAATAAAATAATATTTTTTTACAATAAAATTTATGTAGAATGTAATAAAAAATTATTTATTATAATTATTTTTTAAACTAGTTTCATTTTTTGCCTGATTTTGGTCATCGCACCAAACAGGACCTATGTGCCATATCATGCCATGTTTTTGTGTCTTCGTATCATGTCCATGCATTCTAAGTGTTTTTATAATATTGAGTAAAAATATAATATTTTACATCATCTTATAAATATTTATTATTTAATTAATATATTATTTGTTGTGCCTTGCTGTGTTCATGTCATGTCATTTGGAAAATTATAATGTTAGCATATTATGCATCTTTGTATCGTGTTCGTACTTCCTAAATGAACTTGCATATTTTTCACCTCTTGTATTTTTATTTGTATGAATATTTCACATTAATGAAGAAATTGATATATGGTGCTGAATGCTGGCCTGCAAAGAAGAAACATACAAATAAAATAAATGTTGCAGAAATGAGAATATTAAGGTGGATGTGTGGATATACACGAAAGGATAGAATGAGAAATGAGTATATCCGAAAGAAAGTTGGTGTTGCACCAATTGAGGATAAACTTAAAGAAAGTCGGCTTCGATGGTTTGGACATCTAAATCGTAGGCCAATTGAAGCTCCAGTTAGAAAAATTGAGTTATTGGATTTTGCCCATGTACAAAGAGGAAGAGGGAGACCAAAGAAGACATGGCAAGAAACTATAAGGAGTGATCTTAGTTACTTAAACTTAGATAAGAATTTGGTAACTGATAGAGCGCAATGGAACAAAGGATTCATGTAGCCGACCCCACCTAGTGGGATAAAGGCTTGGTTGTTGTTGTTGTTGTTGTAATGAAGAAATTGATAATGGTTGATCCTCACTCTGTTATCCTGGACCACCCATTGCCCTCGCCCATTTTTATGACTATTGAGGGTTAAGGTACAATCATGTCAAACTCTTGGGCAAGGTTGCTCTATAATTCTTTTAATGATTAATGATATAGGATGGTATTAAGTATACAATGATTTGTATGTGCAAATCTTAAATACTACCCTAATAAAAAATATATACAATAACAACAACTAAGCATTTATCCCATTAGGTGGGGTTGGCTATATGAATTCTTTATTTTTATTGTACTCTATTAATTAACAAGTCCTCATTAACCTTTAAGTGTGCAAGATCATTTCTTATTTTTTTTATCTCTCTTCTTCTTTTTACATAAGCAAGGTCCAATAATTTAATTTTTTTATTAGTGCTTTAATCGGCCAAATTATCTAATTAATTCTCTTAAGTTTATCCTCAATTGATGCTACTTTAATTTTTTCATGGACATATTCATTTCTCATTGCCATACCATAAAGAATATATAATAGGAATATTTGGTAAGTAATGAGGAATTGGAATATATAACCATACGATAGGTTATAATGCATGTATACAACTAATCATAAGATGTGAATGCGTAATGTCAGCTTTATGTTGAAATATACCTGTACTCCAATGAAATCTATAAGCGTTCTGCTGAAAAATGTAAGGGATTACCTGGAGTTTATTTGGGATCAAGTGGTGATTGACCATTTCCTTCACCCTGCAGATTGAGAATTGTTGCAGATGAGAGTAGATGTAATCATGCACGTACATACACACAGATTGAGGTTCATCCCAAAATAAGACTATGCCATCTAGTAGCATGTTCAGAAGAACCTAATGATGGACATACAAAGAGAGAGAAGAGGTATGACAACTGCTATGAATAAAAAAGACAACTACCAAACCTAAACCCTAAAAGGAGTTTAATACTCAAAACAAGTTTCAAAATCTCAAACTACACCTACAAGAACAAATACCCTCCGAAGACGTGTAGGCAGCACCTCATGGTCTAGACATAGTAAAGGTTATTGATTCAGATCACACGGATGGTTTAGGATTTAAAGACATCTCGAAAAAAACAAATAGAATATAATATTCCTAGAAATCAAAACAATGGAACATAAAGAAAAATGTAGAATACTAGACTAAATTCATCACTCCATTGGCACACAGATTAGCCATTAGGCAAATAAAGACTTAAAGAATGTGATGTAAGGCAAATGCGTAGATTCCCTCCTATCCCCTCCTATAAACTAATCCCAGTCCAAACCAACATCCAAGTTCAAATGTAGAGGATGAATCAAGGAAGTAACACTTCCAAATCAATGCAGTTTCCATTCATATGGTTGAATAACTTCATTCCAACGATGTGCAACCTAATCCAACTATAACATGGTAAGAATAAAGGCTTGAATTGAGTTTGAATTCAGATTTCTGAAGCAGTAAACAACTGAAATTTCATCACATTCCAAACAGATTTCAGCAAGGAATTAAGCAATACATAACCAATGTATGGATCCCAAGATTCAAGCCCACAATTCAGTAGCAAAATAGCAGCTAACTAAGAATATTTTGTGAATAAACTGCAATAAAAGGGGGCTAATCACAGCAGCAGACCGCAGAACAGAGGGTTGGCATTGTTGCTTTCAACAAGACCAATGGGCTGATATTCATCAAGAAATTAAACCAACCATAATCGATTTTTAATCCCAATAGTCAGTCTTTTGGTTTGGAAGCAAATGACAACTAATCAAAATGTAGATTAGCTGACATTTCAGAAAAACATAATGAAGAGTTTAAATTCAGCAGCAAATAACTTTCAGTCATTCTACAAATCGATCAAAGATAATTTCTCATAGACAAGTGAAAGAAAATAAGGGACAAACTGGATAATAATTTCTCATACAGCAGGAACATAGAGAAATCTAAAATTACAGTAGATGAATCCAGAAGGGCAAGGATAGGGATTCTGATTTTAGTATATGGATCCAACAGGAAACTGAATTGAAGTACAGAAAAATCTAAATCAGAGATAAATTGGACTTTAACCAGTGATCAGTCCTTCGACTGACTTCAAATCCGTAGGTTGACGCTTGAAATCACTCTTCGATGCTGCTTTCTGCTCGAACTTCCCGTCCAAGCTAGGGTTTTGATCAAAAATCGCTTCTAGCCATCATGCTTCCTCAGCTTTCATCATTTTTGGATCATCATCATCATCATCATCTTTTACACAATCTCACAAGCTTTACATGGGAGCTCAAAACCAGAGTTGTCTGATTAGCCTTGATGTGGATCTATGCCTAGGCCATGTCAGGACTTTAGCTACAGCTTGCCCCACGAGGTTAGTCAGAATCGAGCTCGAACCTGAGATTAGAAGCCAATCGATATTTCACCTTTTGATCTTCTCCCATTGCCCTACTCTGGTCAGGGAAATGGATAAATTACGAAAATATTTGATAATTAATTGCAATTAAGTCTTTGCCTTTTTAGTTCCTTCATTTTATTTTTATTTATTACATAAAAGTCTTCATCAAAGAGAAGAAAAAATACATAGTTTGCCTCAGTACACGTCACTCAGCAAACTTTTTGAAAATAATTTCATTGAATTATTTAGGTGACAAGAAGACTCAAATACATCAATTAATTGACATCATGGAGTAGTGGCCTTGGAGTGCCTCAAAATGCATTTGTAAAATTTTTTTAACAAGCTAAATTTAGTCTCAATAACATAACACATGTGATAGGTCAAGCCTAAGTAGAGGACAAGCTAAGTATATGAGATAGTAGTGTTAGTGGAAAAAGTATTAGGCTGCTTATTGGATCGATCTGGCCCAGGTCTAGAATTGGCCTATTAAGGACCAAAGCAGACTAAAACCAATCGGGCAGAACTGGTCCAATCCAGAACCGATAGCTTATATATATACATATACATACATACATACATACATATATAGATATATATGAATATGTTTCAAGAAAAATTCACAAAGGCAAGTGTGGCACGCACGTGGGCTGAAAAAGCTTAGCTTTTTGGGTAATTCATCAAGGTTATGTCTGTCAATGGCTATGCAAAGATGCTGCTAAATTCGTCAAGTGATCCCCTTAACGTATGTTCTTCGACAAGATATCCAAACAACAAGCACGAACAACTTATACAAGTTTCATGGCCCTTCTCTATCTAAAGCCTAGACTTCTTGGGGTCGTTCTCGAATGCAGCCCAAAATCAAAGATTTCTATTAATTGCCACGGACTACTTTATGAAGTGAATTGAAGCAGCTCCCATGACTCACCCAGTTATTTTCGAAGTAAGAAAATTCGTCTGGACCCAAATCATCTATCGGTTTGGCATCCACATGGGCTAGTGTGCAACACAATACCACATTCACAAGCAAGGAGGTAGTCAAACTCTGTGCAACTCACGGGACTTGGCAATAATTCGCCTTTGTTTGTCACCCAAAAACTAGCACTCAGGCCGAGGCCTCAAACAAAAGGTTCATAAATGCACTCAAGAAGCGAATTGATGCCGTAGGTGGACTTTGGGCTACCGAACTAGTAGGGATCATATGGAACTTGAATACAACTCTATCCATGGCAACTAGCTCGATTAAACCAAATGGATTCCTTTTTGACCCATCAACTTGCCTCGTTTATTAACCTAATTTATTTATAAATAAATGGATCGGATCTAGATCACCATTGACCTGATCTGTTTAAAATCTAATCTATTTATGTAATCTAATTTCTAATTTATGTAGTTATATGGTATAGCTAATAATTATTTTGTAGGGAGTTCTAAATTGAATACCACTATGATTAATCAATAAAAAAATTCTTACATATTATATTAACAACAAAAGTGTCTAGTGCATCTGTTTTCATGGTTTACTTTTATAAGTTTATATTTTACAATATATATATATATATAACAAATACTGACATTTATATTAAAATACTCAAACTCATAAGAGTACGACATCTTCTCTTATTTTATTTTTAATAAATTTAACACAATTCTAGATATGACTATGGAAGATACTTCAAACGATGACTTTTAATCTTTTACTATAAGGCCCTGTTTGGCGCGAGGACTAAATCAGGATCAAATCAGGACCAAAATGATACTAATTTAAAAAACAACAATAATAATAATAAATAAAAATTTTTAATCGTTCTACACAAATTTTAATATAAAAAAAATATTATTTTGCTTCACATACTCAATAATTTTCAATAAAAAAATTAATTTTATTTTACATCCTAGACCAAAATACTCGATTCAAATATTTTGGTCTAGAATGTGAAATAAAGTATATATTTTTATTAAAAATTATTGAGTATGTGAAGTAAAATAATGTTTTTTTATATTAGAATTTGTGTAGAATGATTAAAAAAATTTATTTATTATTATTATTATTGTTGTGTTTTAAATTAGTATCACTTTGATTCTGATTTGGTCCTCGCGTCAAATGGATCAAATCCGAAAACTTAATTTCCGACCTTATCTAATTTTTGACCTGAGAGGATCCAAGTTTACCATGTACAAATCCGATATATGATCCGATCCGATATATATGAATTTAGATCTGGGTCGGGGTCGACCTGACCCGAATCTGATCCATTGACAGGCCTACACTTCAGCACTCTGCTTTGTCCTCAGTGATGCCACAAACTTGTAGCCTTTGTGACTATGATTTAGTGGTGAGACAATGAAGCAGTTCGTCTAAATCTAAACTAGGTGGTTGTGGCGGAGATCCCCTTGGGAGATGAAAAACCATCTCTTCCTACAATCCCTGAAGAAAGAATCTCCCAGCTTGAAGACGGTGTTCCTCTCCGCTCCTCCCTTTGCCCTACTCTGATCGGCCAGGGAAATGGCTACATTAGCGATTATTTGATGGCTAATTACAATTACATCCTCGCTTTCTCAACTCTTTCATTTTAGATCCTTTCCTTTATATTTATTTATTACATAAAAAGTATTCATCAAAGAAAAGAAAAAAGTATACATATTTTCACTAATGTCACTTCACGTATCCCTCTACATAAGCAATAAGTAAACTATATTGAAAATATTTCACCCGATTATTCAGGTGACAAGACTCTAATGCATTGAGTAGGTGATGACCCTGATGCTTTTGAATCTCATTCAAATCTAAATTGTTTTTTGGCTTTATATCTTATGAACTATTAACCTGTTTCTTAAAAATTTTCCCCCTCTGTTAGATAGCAAGTATTGTTGGTTCAAGCATTCAACCTCTTCAAAACTCTGCTGTCTTGGTGAGTTTGTAATCTAACTTAGATTATATCAATGACTATGGATTTACTAGTAGTGTGCTTCGATGCTTTTTGGCTTGTTGAATGTAAGATAGCTTGGTATAAATGTATGAGATGCTAATGCAATGCAGAATCTAATTGAGGAGAAACTTAACTCTGATGAGAAAATTCCTTGGGGTCAGCTGTACATCAATGCAGGGTTTGAAGGTTAGTCATTGAAAACCATAGAGTAACATGCTGAATGAATGATGGGGATTCACTTGGTTAATGAAAATCTTACAGGATTTTTGTTAATGAAGGATCTTCTTGTCTCCTAGTAAGTTGTAGTTACTGGATGTACATTTTACCCAATCAGACATTTTTGTGAAATGGAAAAAAAACAACTAATTGGGTTAGATGTACATTTTACCCGATTGCCCGATTAGTCATTATTGGCAGTCACTGATGCATAGATATCCGCCTCTCAAAATTTTGAGGCCATATATTATTGAGGATGAATTGCTGAACCTCACCAAATATGTTTGACAATGATTTGGTTACTATAGTTGAACTTGTTGAGCAATCTTTCTTTTTATGTCCAAACCTGTAAATTTTTTGCTAATTATCCCTTTTGTGTTTCAACATTCTTATTAGTAAGTGCAATTATAAACTATAAAGTTTTCCTTTCAGCTTGTCATATTTCAAAGATACAACTTATACATGTTTGTTACTAGATTTGTGGTATTCATTAAGTGTAGGTCATATTTTTGAAATATGACATGCTGTAGATGATTATTTGTGGTTGTATTGACGTGGTTATTATTTGGCTTTACCTTATCAATCTTCGTTTTTTTCTTTTCTTTTCACACTTAGAATGTCAACTTTTTTCATAATTAATTTAGAAGAGGTGTTTATAATTATTCCAGGGACTTCAATGTTAATTTGTTTTTTTGCAAGTGGTTGCATAACATGCTTTCCAAGAACAAGGAAGGATTTAGGGAGAGGAATTTGAAATATGCATGTCGTTTTTTGACCAGAAATAAAAAAATGGATTTCGGAGATACAACTGATTTTTCAGGAATATGTTGAAGACTTTCTTTGTGGTCCTTTACTTGTTTAGGGCTCAAAATGTAGCTTTTAAATGATCATTACCAGATTGTAATTGTGTTGTGCTGGCAAATCAGTGTGGTTTTTGATTTATCATGTCACTCTTTTCAAGAAAAGAATAAATAATCCTGTTGGTATTTTATTGACACCTGCAAATCTCTTTTTAAAAATCACAATTATTTCTTCTATGTTGTGTTCCAGCACTGGAGAAACTGTTGAAAGATGTTGCCGGAAAGTATGCTACAGGTGATGAAGCTCAACTGGTATGTTTGCTCATCTTTGGGCCTTCCGCATCTTCTAGTCATATGTTTCAATTAGTATTCTCTAACTCGGATTATGTAAGGTACAAAGCACGCATGGAATGTACTGGAAAGGCACTTTTAACAATGTATGATGCAAAATCAACTTTAGATGTTCTGAATGTACTTTCTGATGAAAATTAGCTATTTTTATTGAACTTAACCGTTATGTCCAATTGTTGTAACTTTAAGCTAGTGGCAATCCTTGTTCATTTCTTGATAATATCTTTTCTACTTGTTCTGTTATAACCTTCGATATTCTATGTTTGTGCAGCATGCTTCTCATCATTGTAATTCTTGTGATTTTGGTTACTGTTATGTTATGATGGGTTTCTCATATTTTAGTGGCTAGTCATTATTGGCAAATAGCTGTTTTGTCACTGATTTGGGCTTGATTTTGGACAAAAGAAATAAATATATTAGTTTATTAGTTTGATGAGAAATAATTTTTTTTTAATATTAGAGGCGTATAAGGTGTGAAAAAAGTTGATTCAATGTTAAAATTTGTGTTGAATGTGAAATAAAATAAAGTTTAATATTGAAATTTGTGTTGAATGTGAAATAAAGTTATTAAAATTTGTAATTAATTTGAAATATTAATAAAATAATGGTTAGGCTGTTTTGAGCCTTGAAACTAAACTCTCGTGACCATAATAGCATCCTTTGAAAGAGAATTGCACAAGACAAAAATAATGTTGAAAATTTAGAAAACTCGTAACTTGTCAGTTAGAAAGTATGAAGTGGAAATAGAGTATCAAGGCATGAAGAGTAGTTTAAAAGAACTCCATGAAATACCATAAGGATTCAGCTCACTTCACCTTCACTCCTCAAATTCTTCTTCTGAGAGTTCTTTATTATTATTAGTACACTTTCCTCAATGCCATTAGGCAAGCCAATTCAAACTCTCATTTAGAGAAAAGGTGTAATAAAATATTGAGGCTCGGGTTTTGGAAAGAGGTGAGTTGGATCAATATTGAAAGAGCAAATATAAAGTGTTTATCAAAAACAAAGTACACAGTGTGATATTTCATCTCGCCTTATATTTCTTGCTTGATTTTTTTTATTATCAATGTGCATTATTGCATTTACTGAATCTTATTTCCGATCAACCTGTTAGTTATTTTTTCCATTCTATGTCTGCAATGAAATTCATAGTTGCTGTATACCAAGAGGTTTTTATTCTCTCTAGTCGGGAGATCAGCTTGGAATCTAAGAAAATCCATTATTATGTCATGTGTAGGCTGATATATTTCTGGCTCCACAGATCCTTGCTGGGATGACAAAGTTTCAGATTGACATGGTATTTTTAAAATCTTCCTTCATTGTTAGTATTTTTTTCTTCATTGAATTTTAAACCATGTTTCTATAATAATTCAACTTCAATGAGAAGGGGTGATCACTTTTTCAAAATCTGGGATGCAGCCTTTCTACTGTGGCGAAATGAGAGGCTGCATACGTATAATTTTTCTTGTATCATATTTGTCCTTCAAATGCATTCTACTTTATTTGGAAGATAAGGTTTATGGGTTTCTCAAGATTTTTCCAACAAAGGAGCGGTTATACATAAATCAAAAAATAGAAAATATTACATATTAAACACTTAGATATTTTTCTTGCATACATAATTCATGCTGATTTTAAGCGCCACGCACACCACAAAGACTGAAATATGTTTCATTATATAAATAGGGTTAAGTTAATTATCAATTTTTAGATAATCAAATAGAGAGTTCATGAATTAATTAAGGTAGTGATAAAATATTCTTGGCATCTTTAAGATAAGCTAATCAATATATTATATTAGTATTATATGTATGTATTTTGTTGGCACAAAATCTGGACAACTAGATTAGATGGATGGAAGAACGAGAAAAGGAAATAAGCAAAACCATGGCAACGTCAATTTTGATGTGGAAATTGAGTGACTTCGAAAAACCCAAACTCGATAGTCTGAGTTCCACTTTGCAAAAGAAATTGGATCCCTCTAAATCACTTTAAATTTTGTGCCCTATCTGTTCTACTTCCCATTTTTTTCTTCTCTGTTATATTCAACAGGTGAAATGCCACAGCACTTGTCTCCCATTTACAATACCTTGTTCACATCTCTCTGAAATTCTCTCAAATGAGCTTCTTTGTCGACATTTATTTGGTGCCCCCATCCAGATTGTAGATATGGCTAAAGCAAACGACTTATAGCTACAATGTGAAATCACTTTACCATTGAGGCTTAGCAATAGAATGAGCTACAATCGCCATTCTCGCACACCAGGCCATCTTTGCCAGCATGATCAACTCTCACATCGCGAGTGCTAAGGGTGGCCTCGGTACCTTAAGCAATTAAGCTCCAATAGCCTGCTTCAGTGCACTGATATGCGCCTTACTCCCCCTCCTAATGTGGACAGATCAACTTCCACTTTGCCCTCCTCCACAATCATCTGTACATCTTGTTGTCGTCGAGGGAGCAATGTTCCATCCTCAATGCCAAGACACTAATTTGGTGCCTGACTGACAATCTTTGTACACATTGTCATGCAAGCATTTCAACCCAAGCACTTCCAAGCTTATGAGATTGTCCCTGCAGTCCCGGAGGACTACAAACCTCCAATGTTCGACTAATACGAAGGTAACACTGACCCACTTGAGCACGTCTAAGGATTCGAAGTTGTGATTCAATATTTTGGTGAAGGAAGTGGTAAAAGTTAACCTTCGATGAGAATTTTTAAATTAACTTAGTTATCCCTTAAGTATAAAAAAATCTTTTGTTCCTCCAATCCATCGATCAGCCTCATCGTTCCATATATCCCTCATCAATACAACAACTTCTCAGTCTCTGGGTATCCAACCAACCATGCACAACTTGCATGTACGCCCACCTGCAATCGTGCTCGGGCAAATGGGCGACCGCACTTGCAAACTGGTGCGTGATCGCGCACGCAGGAAGGCGTGCGCCTGTAGGTGCTTTATGCCGGTGCATCTACGATTTCTCTGCTCTACCTCTGCCAAGAATGCTCCACCTTGTGGTATTGATCCTAGCGACTCTTCCCTAGATGATAAGAGACATATAAGCCCTGCTCATGTTCTTGCACCCGCGCTGCAACAGCTTTTCTATCCTCCCTTGCCTAGATTGTAGCAGAGAACCCTTTCATTTCAATCCTCTATTAAATGCTATACAAGAACTTAATTTCTAAAGGTATAAATTCTTAATTGCAAAATTAATTACTGATTATCAGATTTACAAAAATAATTTACTTTGTTTGGTTATTTGTTTGGTTTTAAATTGATAGATCAAAATTATATTGAGAGAATAAATTATTGTTGGATTTATTTATGAGTTTTTTTTTAAATTTATTTGTGAGTTGTTCATCTTTATTTTGAAACTTAGATTTGACTTATTGAATTTAATTTTGAAGTCCTAATTTAATTTGATAAATTTTTATTTACCAAACAGTCCAATTTGAATTAAATTTTAAAATAATTTAATTTACTAGATTTAAAATTTTATTTATTATAAAATTATATTTTATAAAATATCTTGCATTTAATTTTGTCGGGAGATCACCTTAGATTACCTTGTCCAGGCTGCTTTAGATCACCTAAGATTCCACACAACTAACCTTGATTGTACACTGTGATAAAAGGAGATGATCATTCTCTGAATCATTGATATGGCGCCGGTCTTAAGTCTATCGTAGGGAATAGGTTGAGGGTTGTCTACTGCTACCTCTCACCTTAGGCCAAACTCTCAAATTCTTTACAGTTGTATCGAGCGAAATAGTAGTGCAGTATCTGGATGACGCTTGGCTTAGCCTGCCCTTTCTTTTTAATTATCCTGAATTCATAGTCTTCTAAACCTTTAACATCATTAGGAATGCAACGAAGTATGAGCCATTTCCTTGTCCTCACATTCTGCACGTCCTTGCCCAGACAACTCATGAGCGAGTTCAGGGGGACCAATCCCTTATGTTGGGCTTCTTCCACAAACCTGGGTCAAACTATTCAGAGCTATAAAGTTAAGGTACAAGTTTGCACCAATGAAGAAATATCTATTGTGCCAGTCAACATATTAGCTTGATGCCCCTGAAAGCAAAGCCTTCGATCACACCTTCAACATGAAGCAGTTGGGGGTATTCATTGTTGGGTTGCTAGTGGTCCTACCACCCGAAGGTGTACAAACTCCATCTTTTACCTTGCTTCTCTAACAAGATTGATAGCGCATAAATGAAAGTAGTTGCATTCGTCAGCAGTTGAAATAGATCCATCTTGAAGGCGTTAAAGATCTCTAAGAACTTTTTTCGGAAGGGCGATATTAACATAGTTGCCAACTGGGTGTAGTAGACCCAGAAACACTCCTCCAGCAGTCTGTTGGGTAGACTCTTCTAGTTAGCGTAGAGAAACTTCTACCTAGGATTTCCTCTAAAAAAGGGATCACATTGAAGAAATTTTTGTTGGTGGCGGTGTTCGTCCTAGTCATTTTTGCTCCCCAAATGCATTGTGCCATACTTCACTTGCAAGGAAGATTCCATTGCAAGAAAGTTTATCCTAACGCACTAAGAGAGAAGTCCATATGGAATAGAACGAACATAGTTTAAGGTTGTTCGGGTTGATCCTCCAACATTCACCACTCAGCCAAGCCCAGAAAGATTACGCTAGTGAGAAAAGCTTTTGTTGGAGGCGAGTTACAGAACTATTTTTTCAATAAAGAAAAGGAACAACAGCTGCTCATATCTTCTACCAATAATGAAAAAAGATGTGCCAATAACTTGTAGTTATCATCAGACATTCAGACCCTATTTTATCCAACTATAAATAAGAGAGAAAAATCAAAAGGGATTATGCTTCTTAAACAATACAACACCTCCCCTACCAAACAACTTGATAACTACTCAATCCTCTCCATCCACTTTTGGCGAATACATTCCTCAAAGAAAAGCCGTGAAACGTTAGTATTTTCCCTCTTTTTTTTCTGCTTAATTCATACGACAAAGTTCTCTACTAGTATTAGTGTTTATAAGTTGAATCCAAGCTTGCATCTCAGCCACCCATGCAGCATGATAGTCAATCAACTGACCAAACAATTAAAGGAAAATTACGCCATTAGAGAGTACCCAGCTTCTTAAGACATATGGACCCATGTGTACCAGTGCCACACTCCTGTAGCCATACCAAGGCATTTACAAGCAGATCCTACTCTCCCATGAGTAGTTCGAAGATATCTTGGCCATACCATCATGTTTATAGAATGAAGTTTTCAACAAGGTTGACCATGGCGAGCTTCACCACCGCCTGATGGACCACGTGATCATCCACAGCAGCTTGATATCTCCTTGTGCCAGAGGATCTCCCACCTTCATTCACCTCAACAAATTTTGCTCTAACAAGACACAATAGAGACCCTCCATATGCTCATCCATAACAGAATGTTAGAAACATATTCCCACTTCTACCGCACGTCCTCTACGCCAGCCATTTCCATTACTCCTGCCATGACTTTAAGATGTCAACCTGATGGTTGCTGGAGAACGTGCTCCATGTCTCTATCAATATCAATTAGAGCTCCTCAAGCAATCCCTTCACAACCAAAACAAATCACACAAACAGCCGCTTTTCCTCCTTCCATTTAGTGATATTCAACTTTTGACTTTAAGGCTCTGTTTGGTAATAAGAAAAAAAAAAAGATTTGGTTGGAATTTATAGTGATTTTTGAAAAAATATGTATGATGTGAAATAAAGTAAGTTTGTTATATTAAAAATTGTGTATGATGTGAAATAAAGTTGATTGATTTATTGAGAATTGTGTTGGATGTGAAATAAAGTGATTGTTTAATGTTGGAATTTGTGTGAGATAAGATATAAAATAATTTTTAAAAATTTTTTAAAATAAATTTAAGATTTTGACCATGAGTAATTTTAGCCATGATTTTTAGTTCATTGCCAAACAAAGCCTAATGTTCTCTTGCCATTCCACCAAGTCTACGTCTGTGGTTGTGATTCGGGATCACTGTCATGATAAACCCTTATATTTAATACAATAAAATAAAATTATGTGTTTAATGCATAAAATTCATTGTTACTTCTCTTATTATTTCATGCTTATTCATTATCTTCATCTTATTTTCTTTGGCAGAGCAAATACCCTACGCTGGCCAGGTTACATGATTCCTATGATCAGCACCCTTCATTTCAAGCAGCTCTTCCTCAGATGCAACCGGATGCACCTTCATCATCCTAATGAAATCACCATTGATGTGTTTTCTATTGGATCACTCATTAGGATGGTTGAAAATTTCGAAGAAAAGAACAAAAGAGATGGATGAGAAAGAAAGATGAAGTTTATACATGAATAAAATATCGACATTTGGGAGAACAAATCAAACTCGGTTTTTTTCGTAGGGTGGTGAAACAATTGGGCTTTTCGCCTTCATGTGCATCTGGATTTTTACTATTTAAAATAACAATGAAGGCCCTTTAGTTTATTCTTACGTGTGCACCGTGCTATATTAAGGATTACTTTGCTTAGTTCATAAATAGTAGAGATCTGGTTGCTATTTATTCTTTTAAAAATGGTAAAACTTTTTTTTTTTTTGATAAAAATAAAAAAGAATGGTGGAAGTGCATGAATGTAATGAGGACCTAATTGAAAGGCATGATTGGTATGTGAGGTGAACTGAAATTTGCACAACAACCATGAGATTCAATTGAAAGAGGCCATTGCATGCCTGACATTTTGTTTTAACATACTTATATATTTTACATGTATTATTTAAATATTACAGTTCATGTACCAAAATTTGTTAAATATTATATCCTTTATATTTTTTGTGTGAACAAATTGTAATATTTAAAAAATAAGTTTTTAATAGTGTAAATATGATAATATGAAATATCATATATGTAATAATTATATTATTGGATTTTTCTGCAACTTCAGAGTTCTGTCGCTGCCAGCCTCAGAAAGGTCTGATGCTCGCTCACGATGCCTGCGTAAGGAGAAAATGCAGATAGCAGAGTGATGCTTGCGTGAATACACTGTCGCCTCACGAGAATACGCTGCCGCCTCGTGAATATGTTGCCGCCGAAACCAATGCAGCTCCGCGATGCCCTAACATGAAGGTCAATGGTTCAATGATGTGATCAATGACTGAGATTTTGTTGAGATTTAACTATGGTTAAATCTTCTAATAGAATTTACTGCATGATGTGAAAAATAAAAAAAATAGCTATTTTAGATGTAATAAATATAATATTTTAAGATTTATGATGAAATTTGTAAATCAGTCAAATTTCTGTGTCTACCATATAAATGTCCCAAAAATTTAATGATTATAAATTTAATTATGAAAAATTCCCAAAATTAAAGTCGCCCAATTATTTATTACATTAATAGTCCGCCAACAATGGGTAATTTTATTTATCACAAAAAGATAATGTATAATTTTAATAATTATTATATAATATTAATATATAAACTAAAACAATTAATTAATAATTTTGTTAATCTTAAAATGTAGCTCGAGTCGCTACAAGATCGAGGGTCGCATAGAACGCTAGCTGTGGCAAGGCTGGAAATCTGTACATGTTCTCGTATACATTTCTCTCTGCGGATAGGATGGTGCTATTTTTGCGAAAATTGGCGAAAATCCCTGAGCTATAACTCACGATTTCTGGCAATCGCATACATATGTATATGCGAATAGTCGCATACATGAATGAATCTCCGCATAGAGTTGCGGTGCGATGCCAAACTGCGGTATTTCACGCAGAGCGGTCCAGTCACCGACCGGTGCGTTCTATTTAAAATTTAGGTACATTGGAGGAAGTGGTTTGCAACTTGCAAATAGGTCCCAGATTTTCAAACTTTTTTAACTTAAGTCTCTCAATTAAAAAATGTTATCACTTAACCTCATTATTAAAATATAATTATTAATTTTTTACAATTATATTATAAAATTATTCACAATAATTCATTTTATTTTTTTAAAATATAATTTTAAAATATTAATATTTATGTTTTAAATTTTTAACTTTTTAGATCCGATAAAAAAAGAGAAAAATTTAATTTTATATTTTTATTAACTTTTTTAAAAAATGAGAATAAAAAAGTATTATGATCCTTTAAAATATATAAATAATTAAAACTACTCAAAAGATAATTAAATTTTATATAAATATGAGATTTTGATGTTAGGACCAAAACTATAATATTTTTACAATCGCAGGGATCAAAATTAATACAAAGTTAAAACTAATTTATAACTTCCTCCTAATTTCAGGGGGCCGAATGCAATATGAGACAACCTGGGGCACGTCATGTGCAGCTCCACAAGCTAACGACCACCCAAGAGCCATTTTGCATTGAAAGATAAACAAAAAAGTGCAAATTGCCTTTGGGTCCTTGAGGTCACCTGAGCATTTCAAGTAGGTCCTTAATTTTCAAAATCTTTCAATCATATATCCTTGAGATCAACAATAAGTTTCAATCAAATCCTTGTAGAAATTAAAAAGATAAAAATACCTTCCATTCTCCCACTTCCGGTAGTGCCGGGGAGTGTAAGTCGTGATTCTCGTGAACGTGAGCCAACACCCACGCAAGTTGCCGTGAGTAGCTGCGCTCATAGCCTGTGCACCCGCGACACCACCAAAGGTAAGAGAGGGAAGGGTATTTGTTTTCCTAATTCCTAAAAGGATCTAATTGAAATTTAATATTGACCTAGGAACCTAATTGAAGGATTTTAAAAATCAAGAATTTATTTAAAATGCTCGAGTGACTTCAAGTACCTAGAGGAAATTTACTCAATAAAAAATGCCCATTACTCACATTTATGCAATCATGCAATTGCATATGAATAAATAAATATACGTGTACACACGAATTATTACTAAACATCTTCGATCTTTTTGCTAAACGCCTCTCTATTCATTATGGACGAATGAATAAAAATGCATAAATCAAGCCTAAGAACAACATAAACACAATTTATCAAACTCAATTTCTACTCAAAGTTATGCACCGGCCCGCATGAAATCCGAAGTTATACATCATTCGATTATTCAAGTGAGACTACATAAAATTTCAATTTAATTATTCGATTTGAAATTGAAATAAGCGAATTTCGAGAGATTTGTTCCTGAATCTTCAAGGCAATTTAGTGGAATAAAATTCAGTAATAATTCATTAAGTTTGGAGTTTGACTTTAATTGTCAGTCTAATTTGGTGCTATTAAATAGTATTAAAAAAACAAAATTACCCTTATTTTATTTTATTTCAAATCATCAAGTGTATGAGTTAAGAGTTGACTTGAAATTAAAATACATGATCTACTGTTGCCTATGATAAGGATTTGCTAATGTATGTAATTTTACATCACTATTTTCTACCAAACCCATGATTTTATGAGTTGTTTCATGTTATTTATTCTCAAGTTGCTGCAATTGACCATTTCAAGTCCAAGCTGGGAATTCATCGAGTTGTTGAAATTGATCGAGCACTCACCTGCCTCGAAATAAAAAATTAAGCTGCATCCGGGCCATCGAAGTCGGGAGGGAGTTGCAAATTAATCTCAACTTTTTAAAAAATTTCAACTTTGGTCATCGTAGTTGTATTTTAATCCCTCTTTTAGAACATCGCCTTTTTTGCTGGTGTTTCCTGATAGAAATCAGGAAACTTATCATTTTTTGAATAGTTTGAACCGTTATATCTTTTTATTCTCACTTTTTAAAAAAATTTAATAAAAATATAAACTTAATTTCTCTTATTTCTTACTTTCTTCGTTCTAAAAATTTTAAATAAAAATATTAATATTAATATTTCAAAATTATATTCTATAAAATCAAAAGATTAATAAACAATAACAAATCAAGCCTTTATTCCACTAGGTGGAGTCAGCTACATAAATCTTTTGTTTCTTACACTCCATCAAATAATAAATCTTTGCGTAACTTCAAATATGTAAGATCATTCATTATAAGTTCTTGCCATGTCTTTTTGGCTTTTCTCATCCACTTTTTACTAGAGTTGTTATCGAATCGATTTCAAGTGAGCCAAAGGCAACTCAAAATCAAAAATTTTGATCTTAGCTCAGCTCGAAATCAATCCGAAATTGAAATAGAACATTATTCGTGTCAACAAGACTTGAATCGATTTAATTTTGAGTGAGCTCGAATCATGATTTGAATCAACTTATAATTGTAAAAAAAAAAGTAAGAATATTATATATCTAAGGTCACATTCTCGTGAGGTCACTCCAACATTCTCGTGAATATTAAAAAAAAAATCGTATCAACTTATTCTCAATTGAGATCACTAACATTCTCTTGAATATACTCATTTCTCATCTTATTCATTCGCATATATCCGCTCATCAATATTAGCATCCTCATTTTTTGTGACACTTATCTTATTTATATATTCATGTTTTGTAGAACAACATTCAGTACTATATACAATGATTGGCATTACAACTGTTCTATAAAATTAACCTTTAAATCTGAGTGAAATTTTTCTATCACACAATATGCTAAATACATTCCTTCACTTTATCCATCTTATTTGGACCTTGCTAAATAACATTATTATTTATTTCACCGTTATTCTATATAATTAATTTAATATATCTAAATTAGTCTCTTCATGATATCTTGATCATCAATTGTCATCTCCTCATTACAAGTGCTTCAATCTTGACTAAATTTACACTCTATATATTCAATTTTTAATCTGCTAAGGCAAAAAAATTTAAATTTTAATGCATTTCTCCATAACTCAAGTTTCACCTTAGCATCTTTTCTAATTTTATCAATGGAGAGAATGTCATTAGTAAAAAGCATATACTAAGATACTTTTTTCTTAATGTGTCCAATTAAAGCACTTAAAGCTATTTCGTTATGTAATCCAATTAAAATAAAAAAAAAATTTAGTCAAACTCTCTTGTGTCTAAACACATATAACAACCCCTTTATACATGTCCTGAATAACTTGAATGTAAATAGTGCAAGTATCATTCTTTTCTAAAACTCTTCAAAGTACTTGAGACATTATCATAAGTTTTTTTTAAATTAATGAAAATCAAGTGAAGATCTTTTCTCTCCATAAATATCTTCATTAAATCTCTCAGCAAATGAATAACTTCTATAGCAGATCTATGTGGTATAAAATCAAAGTGATTCTGTGAGACTCTATTATCACAATATAATCTATGATTAATTACCCTCTCAAAGTTTTAGAATATGGCTCATTAACTTAGTTCCTCATTCAGTATCTCAAAATCAAAAAGTTAACAATTAAAAATAATATTATGGTATAATAATAAAAGATTAATAATTATGTTTTTGTTAGGACCTAATGTCAACATTTTTATAATCTCAGGAACTTAAAATCTCGATGTTTAAAAAGTTGAAACTAATTTGCAATGCCCTTCAAATCTCAGGAGCTTGATGTAATTTCCCTTAAAAAATTAATAAAGGAATATAGTAATATAATACATGCCAACATGCTATTTCTTTGCCATTTTCGCATATGCACATAAACATTTAAATTCTAAATCAAAGTGTCAAATATGATCAGCCGTTTAGGTTCAGGTTCAAATTCAATCATATTCGGGTCAGATATTAATACTCAACAATGAACAACAAAAGGTGAAAGCTCAGTTGTGGGAGAAGTCATTGGGTTCGGACGGCGCACCGTCCGGAACCCAATCAGAGGGCGCCACGTGTGCCATACAGCTGGGTCCGGGCACGCGTGGCGCCCTCTGATTGAGCGTCCGAACGGTGCGCGCGACGCACCCAATAATTTTTCCAGTTATGGACTATTGAATGTTATTCAAGATTAATATATATGCTTTAATCCAATTATTGTCACCCTTTATTTTGTCAGTTTAGAACTGCTTGTTTGACTTGAGAAAGTTTTATCAGATGGAGGGAGCAAAGCAAGTTACCAGATTTCTTGTTCAAGGATGATGAAGCAGCCGCCATTGTTCTTCCAAAGCCTGAGCTTATCAGCTTCAATGGCTCCAGGAGTTCATCTCCATGTCTTTCTACTGAGCTTTCTGCTTCATCTTGCAGCAAATTCAGCCTTCACCAATCCTCAGGATGGTAAGATTTCTTTTGCAGCTTCTAATTTGATCTTCTCTGGGATTCTTGATTTTGTACCATACACCTCTGGTGTTGAAGAATCCTTGTTTCCTTCGAACCAATCTCTCATTCAATTTATCTGCTTTGTTCGAGTTCGTCGAAAACTTCCGGCATATTGATAGCTGATAACAGTTCCCTTTTCTTCTTCATAACTGCATTAACAAACATGCATCAATATTTGAAGGTATGTTCGTGAAGACGGGAATAAAAAAAGAGAGAGTAAATTGAACAATTTGCCAAAAACTTCATATTTGGGATTACTGGAACCCAGTGAATCAATCCAGAAGAGTACCTAATCAACATAGCGTTCGTAGATCTTTGTGTTTTCCGTGGTCCAGCGAACGTGATGGAAAATATTATAAGAAACTGCAGACAACCCCTTTATCATGTTAGGCCGCAAGTCAGTTTGATTTGTGTATTCATTCATATTTCAAGCCTTCTAATAACATGGCATTGAAGGTTTCAAACTGTCACCAAAAGCATCTTCTTCGTTACCAGTAAAGTTGATTCAAAGATCTTCATGTTTTCGAGTATCCAGTGCTTGTGATGGAAAGACTAGGGGAGCCATTTTGTAGTACTACATGCAATAAATGCGACAGGAAAGAAAGGGAAAGAACAAAGAAGCCAAATATAGAAGGAAACTGCATGAAGCTCCTTACCATGTCAAGAAGCCACAGCCCTCATGAATTAATTGACGTTCCATTTACATATTGTTACCAAAATATGCATCAACGTTGTAAACACAACATATGCAAAAATCAGAGCATATTATAAACCTCAACCTAACACGATGAGATAAAATCAACACCACAAATTGAGAATTTAATCATTCCATACATAACAACTGATAATAAAAGAACCCAAAATGATTCATTCACAAGTTATAAGACACTTATCTTACATCACATACCCTTGAGCTAAAAAATAATGAAATGGAATGAGTACGAAATACTCAGTATGCACTTCAATCTTAAATTTAAGTATACAAGGAAAATATATGACAACATGCACTAGACACAGATTGCCATATGTTAAGGTATATACCACTTTAAGATGTCATCTTCTTAGGATCTCAATGTATATTTAAAAAAATAATTAAGGACCACGAAACTATAGCATGTCAAATACATTCGTGTCTATTACTTATGATACATATGCCAATATACCAAATCATATCATGTAAAAGTCCATATCCATATTGTTGTAGCATATGGAATAAAAATTGGATCAATCAAGGCGACAACTATCTTTAGATACACAACACAAGCCCGCACGGATGAGATTGACTAGTGTTAAACTCACCGGCTCCTCCTAGGGACTTGTCAATCCAAAATCACCTTGGGATCCATCAATCTCGCTCATAAGCAAGTACATATAAACTACCAGCTGCATGTACAATCAACCCGATCATGTCTCACATGAACATATGGTGATAGTATATGCATACATTTCATTCTAACCTTTTCATAGGGACAACATAATTTATATACATAGCACTTGCATGAACACAGACATATGAAAACCAGAAGTAGTTAATAATCTTCTCTTTTGAAAAGATTTGTAAATAATCAAATTAAACATTTAGCATAAACCATATCTCTGATTGAAATGTCAAACACTATGCTTTATCATTTCTCATACTATATAGTGGGAGTTAAATCAAACAGAAGCATTTAAAATACATTAATAATATAAAAAATTGTAGAAATGTCAAAATATTGCTTGCTCCAAAAGGGACCATGCTAAGAGACAGACTGTTTCAAGTTCTGAACTACCTCGATTGATCTACAAAAGGCAATAACGAATAATGATAACCACACTCTGAATCCCAGCTCAGCTACTTCCATCATCAAGAAGAAATATATACGACACCATCAACTAATCGGAAGACCTTCACCTAGCCAAGCACCTCACAATGATTTTCATCTAAAGGCTCTGTTTGGATGGAGGATAAAAAAGACGGTTTGAATAAATTTTTTATTTTTTTCGAAAAAAGTGTGTGATATAAAATAAAGTGAGTTAGTTATATTAAAAATTGTGTTAAAAGTGAAATAAAGTAATTGTTTAATGTTTGAATTTGTGTAACATGAAATATAAAATATTTTTTTTAATTTTTTAATAAATTAAAGTTTTCACTATGACTATTTTAGTTATGACTTTTTTCCATGAACCAAATAGACACAAAAACCTGGAAGAATCTACCTCCCAACACTGTATCTCATCACAATTCTCCAGCCCCATACCTCTCTCTCTCTCCAATCCCTTGCTTACCTCATTTCCTGCCCACCACCTCATAATGCTTAATGGATGTGGGTTGGTTGGTCTGGGTCCCAATTCCCGTCCTTTTTGTATATATATGTATAAGCTAACGTATTATATGAATATATGTTACTTACAATGCATTTTTTAAGTGCAGCTGCAGCTCTCACAGCTATTGCAAATCAGTGGCAGAATACTCCATCAAACTGGATCGATAATGATCCTTGTGCTGGTTGGGTTGGAATCAGCTGCTCCAACTCCAGGATTGTGAGCATGTGTGTTATATGCATTCATTCTACCTAATAAAAATATATAATTATAATTATCCATGATATAGAAATTTTGGTTAATACTGATATTGTTTCAGAACATTACCAAGCTTAGGAATAGCAGGAGTGCTTCCTGGAGACATCCAGTTCCTAGATGAGTTGCAAGCTTTGTAAGTTGTACTTCTTGGTAGCATTACTAACTGCTTGTTTACAAATCGATGAATCTTATACACAGACTTTTGTATCCTGCAAATTCCTGTCGCCATCATCATCATCATCATCATCAAAAACTTTATTTCAACTATTTCTGAATATTTGCTAACTTCTAAATCCAGATTAGCAAGATACTTCTGCATAACCCTGCTCGAATTATCTCAACTTCCACATTAGTGTCCATTCTTTCATATTTTTGTCTACTTGGCATAAGTGCTAGGGGTGGCATTTAAGTTAAGCTGGATCAACAAGGATTCAACATAAAAAAATTATTGATTATTTCTGAATTGATTCAATTTGATAAATATATATATATATATGAAGTCTCCCGGATCCTCTTTCATCGCATAATATCACTCCGTTTGTTCCTGTCCATCATGCCTGACAGCTTGTACAGGTTAAATGAGCTTATTGTCAATATAAACTGATTCACATATCTTTCCTATATATAAGGCTCCGTGTGTGTGAAGCATTCACACGCATACACACACACATCATATAATCGTTAAATTTTCATTTAAAGTCTCCTAGATCCTATATTATCACATAATATCTCTCCCCATTCGTTTCTGCTCATCAAGCTTGTACAAGTTAAATAGGCTTCTTCTATGCAGTATAATGATTTGCTGGACATTAACGCAGGGATCTGTCGTACAATAAAGATTTGAACGGCTCAATCCCACCATCAATTGGGAAACTGAAGAAATTAGCAAACTTGTGAGAGATTAAATATTAATTAGAAAATTAATGCTATTTGATTCTCTAAACCTGATTTATTGGCTTTCTGCTATCAGAATTCTTGTAGGCTGCAGCTTCTCTGGAGAGATACCAGCTGAGATAGGCTCACTGGAACAGCTGGTCTTTCTGTAAGACATTCTGCTGAGAAAATTTATATAGCCGTAAATTTTGAAATCAACCTTTGAACTAATTTCACAAGCTAAATTGGAAATCCTACTTAGATTTACTTTAGAAGACAAGAGGTTTGAAGATTGAGACAAAACAGTTTCTCTCCCTATCCCTTCCAGTGTATATGAGGAATCTTGATTGAATCCCTATGTTAGTTATGGAAAATAAAAAGATTATACATATATATATAAGAATATAAAATTATAGGTAAACTATTATATTTTTAACTTTCGGGTCCATGAGTCACATTAAATATGTCAGTTTGGCCCTTCCATTTGCTGTTTAATTCTTAGCAAATAATAGTTTTACCCTTCTTTATCTCTCTTCCCCTCTCTAATGCAAGCATCCCCCGTACAGACTTTGTCATTGTCACCATGTGTTGCTTTTGAAGTGATCTTATCGTCGACATATGCTCTCTTTTATTTTCTGCATTTCATCTTTGGTGTACTCTTATTTTTTTGTATACTTTTATGTAGTTTGGACATGTATGACACTTTGTATCGCAATGGCTTAGCATGTCAATTGAGGTTTGGCAAGAAATGAAAAAGACATCGAGGCAGAAATATCTCCCGTTGACCTATCGAGATCAATTACTCGATGAACTTGCATCCATTAGATAGGGTTCTAACACGGTCATTGATTACATGACTTACTTTGACAAGTTGATTAATCGATGTGACCTAGTCGAGTATGTGAGTGCTATAGTATCCCAATTTTGAATCAAACTTTGATCAAATATCAGAAGGGAGATGTTCGTGTATGATGTCACTACCATAGAGGAGGCTTACCGGAGAACCTTGCAGATTAAGCAATACCTACGAGTTCCCACGATTAGTAGACAATTAGCTACATTTGGAGATCCACCACGAACGACACCCCTCAATAGATTCCTACCTAGACTAAGAAAGACACCCCTCAATAGATTCCTACCTAGACTAAGACAGACACCCCTCAATAGATTCCTATCTAGACTAAGAAAGATACCTTAATCCCTACTGATATTAACGGCACCCCTCAACTATGAAGCACGGACACGACACGGGGACACGGGACACGACACGACACGGCGACACGATGATTTTCTAAAATATAGGATACGGACACAGCATGACACGTCAAATATAATTATAAAATTAAAAATTTATACTTAAATATATATATATATATAATATAATACAAACTTAAATTTTTAAGTATAAATAACTTGTAAGTAGTATTGAAGTCTCATAAAATTAAGATTGAACTCGAGAACAAACACCGTCGCATTAAAAAAAATTTGAGATATAAATTTAGAATTCATTTTGAATAAGAGAAAATACAATTTTTCTTATTAGGACAATCACAGTGAGCACAATAATAAGAGAAAGTAAGAGCTCTCGGTGCTGATGAAAAAAAAATAAAGGTGAAGCCGGAGTTCTAAACTTTTTGTGATTGGTTCATTTTCGTAAGCTTAAGGGCAACAAAAGAGAAATAAATTTGATTTAACTTGGTTAACTTAAAATTTTGACTTATATTAGGTAAAATTTTAACTTATATTAGGTAAAATTTTAACTTATATTAGGTAAAATCTTAATAATAATAATAATAATAATAGTTTTTTAGTTTTATTAAATAAAATTTTAACGATAATAAAAAAAATGAGATAGATATATCCATAAATTTTATTAAAAATATATAATATTAATAAATAAATTTAACATTAATATTAAATATATCCAATTCTATCTTATGTATCCTAGAAGTGTCTTGTATCTCAAAAGTGTCCTAACGTGTCCCAAAGTGTCCTCGCATGTCCAAGAAGTGTCCTTAAAGTTTTTTAATATTATTTTATTAGGACACGCCATGTGGCGTGTCCGATACGGTGTCCTCGCGTGTTCTCGCGTGTCCCCGAGTGTCCGTGTGTCCGACACGGACACGGCGTAGTTCTTGAATTGTCCGTGCCTCATAGCCCCTCAATATGGAGGAGGAGGAACCCAAAAATCAAGAGAGGGGAAACAAGGCCTCAATGAGGCAGTTGGGTTCCAGTGGCTCCTTGGATGGTTCATGGGATTAGTTATGAGGTTCAACACTGTGATAGCAATAGCCTTCGCTGAAGGGACTGGCTTGCCATACACCTTAGAGTTGCGGGCCTGCCAACAATTATAGAGGACTGCAGCTTCAAGTTGAAGCCGCAAGTCTCGTCTATTACATTTGACTACCCTCGCCATCATCTCGAGCTTCACCTGCAGAGAAAGGGTTAGTGAAAATAAAATATAGTACTGCTGAAGGATGTCTCGCACTGCTCTATAGAGTCTACAATCAAACCCTAAGTGCGTTATGCTCTCATCAACTCCACATCCCAAAGGGCAAGTTGTCATGTCAGTTAGACCTCTTCGTTGTAACCAAGCTCTAGTTGGGATGGCATTCTTGCACAGTATTAATCACTTTATAGATCTTAAATCAAATGTTACTTCTTAATTTTCAAGGCAACTTGGGATTTATGTTGGATGCAAGCTATTTGTGGAAATGCCTAAAAACATCACTTAATCTAATCCTAAAATCTTAGCTCTTAAATGTTTTATCAAATAGAATTTTGAACCTTAGCATAGTATCCTCCTTGCCCCTCTTAATTTGTACGTGAAGCCCATGGTATTCAGTGTTTAGTTCATAAAATCATGCATTTAATTAGGGCAACTACATCACTCACCTCTCTCTTCCCCCCTATTTTCCCTACACAGCACCCCCCCTCCTTCCCTCCCTCTCCCTCTACCACTTAGGCTAGGCAAACAGGAGGTAATCCCACCGGCAACCCCCTTTCACTTAGGCTAGGTGTACAGGATCTTCTCTGACTCTCCTTAGCTGGATAGATAACAATTAAGCCCTTATGCCCTTCAAGAATGGAGAAGTTTGTCATCCATTGCTAACAACTAGAGAGAAAGAAGAGGGATGGAAACAGAGAAAGAAGAAAGAGGGCAAGAGAGAAGTAGAAGAGTGGTATTAAGGTAATTTTATTATTAAAAATATTAAAAAATCACTTTTATTTTTTTCTTTATGAATTATTGAAGGAAAATATCTAAATGGACCTACATGAAATTTTTAATATAATCTCAAAGGTCTAATTAAAAATGTTAAATCTATATCGAGAATTTTTTTTATTTTACCCCTGGATATCATACTTTGCCCTACTCTACTTGAAAATTGTGATAGTAATGTAATTCAAATTTAAAACCTCCTGATACCCAGGCAAGCTTCTTCCCTACTGAGTTAAACACCTCAAGAACCCAGAAATTAAAAATATGAAAATGTAGACCTACGTGATATTATGTCATAACCTTAAGGATTTGGATGTAATCTACCCTAAAATTATTCCTAAGTCATTTACCTACAACCTTAAACTTTTACGTCAGTTGTTAACCAAAGATTTAACATGGTATCAGACCTAGAAGATTACAAGTTTGCGCTTAGTGGCCCTCATTTATCTTTAGCATAAGATTGAAAAAAAAAAAGAAGAAAAAAAACTATGCTAAATTGAATCCACACTGTGACAAATTAGCTTGCATGTTAGGGGGTGCTCAAGAATATATAATTATTCATGCTCCATATATATTCCATCAATCCAATATACTCCATTATAGCTTTTAGGTCGGTCTATAACTAGAGATTTAACAATATACACATATATTCCATCAATCCAATACACCCAAGAAACAAAATATTAAATGAATGAATGAAATATGTCATTGTTATTAGCCATAATCAATGATGAGTTGTTGAAATGAGATATATCCCTAAAATTAAGGCTATCCAAATTATATGAAAATAATTCATAAAAGTAGGGCTGCAAATGTAAAATATATTGCAAATTCTCCTCAAGGATAATGAAAAGCCAACAGAAACCAGCTAAAACCAAGATTGGCGAACCAAGAAGTTGATAATGATTTTTTCTGCATGTTGAAGTGAATGTCTACTATTTTTTGCTTTTCAGCATAGCATTAGAATAATGGAATGTAAGGTTGCTAATGTTATTATTCTTCCAAGTCATGTCGATATTGCGAGAATATTCACCATTTATACTTTACCTGCAGATCTTTGAACTCAAACAGCTTCACTGGAACAATTCCTGCAACAATTGGTAAACTGTCAAATCTTTACTGGCTTGATTTAGCAGACAACAAGCTTACAGGAAGCATACCAGTCTCTGATGGCAATGTGCCTGGTCTAGATATGTTAATACACACCAAACACTTGTATGTATATCTCTGGCTATAAGGTTTATGATAAGTTTTTCATACCTCTCAGCTGCATGAAGCACAATATCTGAATTCATTGCAGCCATTTTGGCATGAATCAGCTCAATGGCACCATCCCAAGTAAACTCTGCAGTTCAGATATGGCACTTATACATCTGTAAGCTTCAGTACCTGCATTTTTTATTCATTTTCTGTAATTTTAAGCATGTATTGTAAATGAAATCTTTGCAGCTTATAATTGAAATGCTAGGTGAAGAAGAATTCAGAGTCAAGAAAATGAAATCAGCACCAAGTTTGAGTTCAAGCAATTTTGACAACAATTTGTATCATTCAATTAGAATTAGTTAATTTTTTTCCAACTCGAATAATTTATCAAATGAATCAATTTAACAAGCAAATTGCACATTATATTAAATGGATGTAAGTGGACATATCAAAATTAATCTATAGGTGTGCCTGCGTGTATGGTTGTCTATGGTTTCTTTTTGTGCAAACAATCTATCATATACAGACAGAAGATAAGCATGTCATGCCTACCTATACAAGAGCAACTATATACACAGGTTCCAATCCAAAATAAAATAAAATAAAATAAAAAGCTATATACACAGGTCTATGACTCCATATGCAAGAATCAAGCCAATTTCAAATGTATCAAAAACGAAAAGTGAATTTCGAGTGAAATTTGAGTTACAAGCAGAATTGTACGTGGTATGTAATATTTAGATAAGGCTATTAATAATGTAGAAGATGGCACCTTAAACATATAATTCCAGTCGCACTTTTGCTCTAAATGTTGATATATATATATATATATATATTTTACCAGGTTGCTTGATACAACAACCTTCCAATTTATATCATTCAATTGGAATTAGTTGATTTTTTTCCAAGTCGAGTAATTTATCAAACGAATCAATTTAAAACAGCATGCAAGATGCACATTATATTAAGATGGATGTAGGTGGATATATCAAAATTAATCTAAAGGTGTGCCTGTGTAAATAAGTCTCAGTGCTTTTTTTTGTGAAACAATCTATCATACGCACAAGTATGTTATTGTGACGTCCCGGCTACCGGTACTCGACCCCTCTTTTACATTGGGCCAAGCCACCAGCAACCGAGGTTTCTTACCGCAGCTTGTGATAACTCACACCATATCGCGTGATCCATCTAGTGCAGGATCTGCCACCAAAAATGACAGGAGTTTGTTACCAAAAATGACAGGAGTTTGTTAATACAAACTCAGTAGAAAAACAGTATCTCAATAATCACAATATAACAAGAACAATCAAAAATATTAGATGTCAAATTAGAATGATACAAGTAAATCATGGAATGCTCAATAATATTTCACATAAAGATAAAACACAAGCAACCTCATATCAAAATTTATCATCATAAATCATATATCATTAAACTCACTTTATTTCGTCATAACACAATATTATTCTGTTTTGTGATGCGGATCTATCATTTTCATACCCTTTCACCTAGAAGCCTGACGAAAGTTCCTTTAATTTATTATCCTTGACAAGAGCCACCTTATATCGGAAATTCCATTTAAGGACATCACTCGGTGTACACTCCCTGTCCTCGTCAGAATAACACATAATAGGCAACTTTCCGCCCTCGTCGGATCTTGGTAGACAAATATTCAATAATACCACATCACCTCACAGACCATCAAATTCATCTCATTTCTATGTCCAAATCAAAGAATATACGGCATAATATCACAATTTTTCAAATTCTCGTAACATTAAATTATTTCACAAAATAATAGTAATTCAACATCAATTTAGGGAAAGAATTACTTACCGATTATACCGTTAAATAATACTCGAAATTCCTCTATAATTCTCTTTTTCTTCCTCTCTTCTATTTCTTCTTTCCTTCCTTTCTCCTCTGATTTTCCCAGCTTGCTGAGCTTGGCTGAAGGAGGCGGAACAGAAGGCCCAGAAAGCAAGGCAGAGGCGCACACAGAGCTTCCTTCCTTCCCCCTCCTTAATTTTTTTTTTGTTTTTATTCTCTCTGCCACATGGCAGAGAGGAGAGAGGGGTGGTGGCAGCTGGCTGCCCCAACAAATGATATATATATTTTTTAGGGAAAAATTACAATTTAGTTCCTATATTTTCATATCTTTATAAATAAATACAAAATTATTTATTCTAAGTTCAAAATTATTCTTTTTGGGTCTAAATCAGCTCTAATTTTTAAATGCACCAATCATCCAAATCACTCTAATTTTTAAATACATCAATCAAATTTTGGGATGTTACAGTTATGCTTACCTATACAAGAGTAACTATATACACAGGTCTATATGCAAGTATTAAGCCAGTTTAAAATTTATCAAAAACGTTACCTGAATTTCAAGTGAGATTTGAGTTTCCAGCAGAATTGTAAGTCTCATGTAGTATTTAGATAAGGCTATTGATGACCAAGAAGATGACACCTTAACATACAATTTTCTTCTAAATGTTGATATACACATTTTGCCGTGTTGCCAGGTTGCTTGATAGCAACAATCTTCAAGGAGGCATCCCTTCAACCTTGGGATTGGTCAAAAATATGGAAGTAATGTGTGTATTCTTAATATGTAATGAAAAGTACGACGATTATAGCACATATGTAATATTTTCACATCAAAATTTCCTTCAACAGCCGTCTGGATCGGAATTCTTTGACTGGGCCAGTTCCCTCAAACCTCAATAATCTAACAAATGTTGCAGAATTGTGGGTAAAAATGTTTCATTTCCTTCAATAATTCACGTTACCTGTAATGTTAACTTTGTATTTTTTTCTATAAATTTTAATTACAGACATCTATCTAACAACAAACTCAGTGGGCACTTGCCTAATCTAACTGGAATGGACGTTCTTACTTATGTGTAAGTACTTTTGTTTGCCCCTGGAAGAATTAAGCCGACGTTACACATTTTTTCCAAGTTTTAACTTAGTCAAAGAAATATAGGTTGATATCACTGAATTTTCTCCTGATAAATGCATATTTTTGGATTGAACATTATCCATTGTTACATAATGCAATACCAAAGGTATACGAATTGATCTCTAAAACAAGTAAAAATGATTTTTCTGTGCAGGGATATGAGCAACAATTCGTTTGACCCTTCTGATGTTCCAGAATGGTTTTCAACACTGCCAGCGTTGACAACATTGTATCTTTTTTCGTCCTATCTCCTCCTCCCTGCTATATTTTTGCGATATAAAAAATTGTTGTTGACTAAACTTAAGCTTAGGTTGCAGGCCAGTTTAACTTTATTCTGTAATACGCCCAAACAACACTCGAAACAAACATATCATTGAACATTGTAATAGTCTTACTCTACAGAAAGATGTCACCACAACACAAACTTGAAATCTGTACCTTTAATATCATGCTAAAAATATGATGATCATTCAATTTCTGATCCTTAACCTTGTTGTTTACACCCCTGGCATAACTTCTATTTCAGAAAAGATATGAGGAAGGATCACATTTGCATTCTTCGAATGTTTGAATCAATGAGGCGAATTCTCCGGTAATTTTTGTCAATTGATTTCAATGCAGAATACTGGAAAACTCACGAATTAGCGGGGAAATTCCACAAACTCTGTTCAGTTTTTCACCACTGCAGACAGTGTGAGTACTCAAACTTGATGTTAATGTCAATACTGTCTCCTCTCCAAATTTCAATGCCAATTTGAGAATGTTTATACAGGAGGCTAAAAAATAATCGCTTCAATGGTACACTGAATCTTGGAACAGATTACAGCAATCATCTTGAACTTGTTGACTTGCAGAATAATCGGATTGAGCAATTTACTATTGGAGGAGGCTATGACAAAACATTAATGTAAGGATGAGATTAACTTTCCTCTTTCTCTTCCAACTGAGAGATAACAAAGCAAAGTCAGAAGGCTTAAACTTGTCAAGCAAATTCACAATTAATACAAAATCATCAAGAATAACAAAAAGACATCATACAATAGGAAAAGAGAGCACCAACTAAGGTAAAGATGAGAAGAATAAAGACAACAACAGAGTCTGGTACTCACTCCGTGACCATGCCTCCGGTAAGAAAATTCATTGACACGATTTCTCATCCAAGACTCGGGCCAGCAACCACGCATTGAAGAACTAGATGTCATATAAAAATAAAAACTTAAGCAATAAATTTTTAAAACAAAGTACCAAATATACAAGCAATAAAGTCTCCAAAATCTCAGAGTATTCTACCAGCAAAAGTTTTCCTTTAAAACCATATTGACAAGTGAACACAAGTTTGCACGTTCCATCATCAAATTTGCACGTCATGCATATTCATGCACACATCTCCACTTTAACCCAAAGGATTCCTTCAGCATGCTTGCATACAAAAGAACATATCTTGCCAATCCTAATGACATACATCTTTTGCTCAAAAGTTTGTACCAACACCATAGAGTGCCAACTTAAATTTTAACATGTCAATAGCTCTCCGCATATAAGAAAAACACAAAATATAAGATAAACAAGTATATTATCATAAGTTGAAAAAATCTCAAAAATAACCATATCCAGTAAGTGTTTATCTTTATTCATGTACTTTATTTTCAGACTAGCTGGAAATCCAATCTGTGATCAAAGTGGGGCAGATTTCCCATATTGTAGACTCTCTCAAGATTCTCCTCCACCATACTCAAATTCAGAACAAAACTGTGTGAGCAAATCCTGTCCTTCAGATCAAGATCTTAGCCCCAACTGTAACTGTGCCTATCCTTTCACTGGCACTCTGTATTTCAGGGCTCCTTCCTTCTCAGATCTAGGGAATAGCACAATTTATGAAATTTTAGAAAGGAAACTTGAAAGCTTATTTCTGGAGCAGAACATTCCAGTGGATTCTGTTGGAATTCAAAACCCGCTTTTTGATTCAAGCAACTATCTGCGGATGACTTTGCAAGTATTTCCATCTGGCAAAATTCACTTTGATCAATCAGATATATCCAGTATTGGTTTCATACTAAGCAATCAAACTTTCAAGCCTCCAAAGATGTTTGGGCCATATTACTTTGTGGCACAACAGTATGAGAACTTCCTAGGTAAATTGTTTCATCTCAGCTTATCATTTTTGAAGCCAAAAAAAGCTTAATTCCTTTTGGCATGCATTAATCTGTGTTTAAACTACATGGCAGATTGACTTTGGTAAATTAGAAGATCTAATATGTAATAGGCATGGAAAAATAAACAAGAATATCATCGCTATAGTCAACTATTGATGTCTAGCAGAGAAGTAATTACAGGGTTATATGTGACAAAAGAAAAGGTTGTGCCATTGAACAAGGAAGCTTTGAAATCACTAAAAAGAGGAAAACAAAAAAAAAAAACAAGGAAGCCTTGCAAAGAAAAAGAAAAAATGCTATTCTAAGAATCTGAATGCTGAGTAAAACAGAAAATCACTAGAAAAAATGAAGGTTGCATAACTAATGTATATAGCTAAATATGTAGTATATTAGAAATGAGAAGATGAAATTACTATAACATGATGAGACTCATATCTATCAAGCAAAAGATTTATTGAAGGCATGTAAGTGACTTAAGTTTGCACGAAGGAGAGCATAAGATGCGCTACCCGATACAAGGAGATGTGTTTGCAAAAGAAATATGAAGAAAAATAGATAAACTAAAACTCAGTTAGTCATAAAAAAAAAGTTGTGGTTATGAATGAGTGGTCAAAAAGGACCAATAAAAATGATTAAAAATAGTTACCATCATGATGATGATGATGATGCATTAATCTCTCTCAGTTGCATCAGTGGATACTAAGTCAAATAACAACAAAGGGCCAATTATCATTGGAGCAGCAGCTGGCGCAGCAGTTCTAGCATTGGCTGTCATAGGACTAGCAGTATGTTTTATTCAACGAAGGAAGAAAAGAGAAAAAGTAGAGGAACAAAGCAGGTCATATGGTAAGAACTGAAGAAATGCACACCTCATGCAGTTTTTAGAGTATATTTCATATATTTTAGAGTTTAAAATATTTAATTATCTGTCAGGATCAGGTGTCCTGTCAGCGACTTCAGCTACTGCTCCTCAGTTAAAAGGTGCAAGATGGTTTTCATTTGATGAACTCAAAAAATGTACCAACAATTTCTCACAGGCAAATGAAATTGGCATTGGTGGATATGGAAAGGTTTGGACATATGTATTATTTAGTAAACAAAAAATGTTACCCACAATATGATATGACAGAAATAGCAAATTATGCTTTCTTTCAAAATGGCTGGTCAAATCTAGAAATCAATTCAGATGACAAGAACACTTAGAAAATAAAATAAAAATAAAAAAATCAAGTGACGCAACCAAAATCTCTTTGAATCTTTATTCCGCTGCTCTAGTTGAAGAAAAACAAAGTTAGACCACAGGTTTTGGAGTGTATATATCATACAACCAAAAGAATTCTTATTTCCCATTTCAAAAAAAGTTCTAAAGATTTCCAAAAGTACAATAGACATCCAACTTTCAGTTTGAAGAACCAAAACTTGAACAAGCATCTAAATTTTTTAACAAGTACTTAAATTAACTGAGTTTTTCACAAAATAAAAATAAAAAACTATGAGATGCATTCAATTATGCCTTATATTATAAAAAATAATGATAACTTCATTAAACTCATGTGCTATAAAATTAATAATTCCACAGTGCTTCAATGCCAACGATTAATGGTAGACTTTGTTCCATATTTTATGCAAAGGTGGTACATAAATGTTAAATCTTTGTAAACAGGTATACGGTGGAACACTAGGCAATGGTAGCTTGGTTGCTATAAAAAGGGCTCAACAAGAAGCATTACAAGGTGGACACCAATTTAAAACTGAGATTGAGCTACTAAGCAGGGTGCATCATAAGAACCTTGTTAGCCTTGTGGGTTTTTGTTTTGATCAAAGTGAAGAAATTTTGGTGTATGAGTATATTCCAAATGGTTCATTAAAAGATAGCCTCTCAGGTAATTCCTAGGCTCCAGTCTTTATTATTCACTCTTCAGTGATGCATTCACGAACACACGAAAGATGCATTCACGAACGCACGAAAGATGCATTCACGAACGCACGAAAGATGCATTCACGAACGCACACAAATATATTCCATCAGAGCAAATAAGTTACATCAAGAAGAAATTGATAATTTTTATTTATCCATTATACACAGGTAAATCTGGAGTCTGTTTGGATTGGAAAAGAAGACTTCGAATTGCTCTAGGTGCAGCTAAAGGTCTTGTCTACTTGCACGAACTTGCAAATCCACCAATTATTCACCGAGATATAAAATCAAGCAATATCCTCCTTGATGAGAAGCTTAATGCAAAAGTTTCTGATTTTGGTCTATCTAAGCCTCTAGGGGATGATAAGAAGAGTCATGTCACTACACAAGTCAAGGGAACCATGGTGAGTACTGACGTCAACACCCTTCATTACATTCTAAGCTAACATAAACAAGAACATATGTGATATGGCTATATAGCAATTTGTTTAGAATATCGTGTTTATCCTATAAAGTTATAAAGCATAGACACTTCAAAAAATTCACGTTATGTTCATGTCAAACACATGAACATAGGGGGACAGACGAGGATACACGAGGACACCGTGTCGGACATGCCACATGGTGTGTCCTAATAAAATAATATTAAAAAAAACTAAAAGACATTTATTGGACAAGCGAGGATATTTTGGGATACTTTAAGACACTTCTGAGATACTTTCAAGTTATTTTTAAGATGTAGGATACTTATGAGATGAAAAACATCAGACTAAAACCTATGAACACATCTACCTCTTATTTTTTTTATTAATATTTAAAAAAATTTATTATTATTAAAACTGTATCTAATAAAACTTAAAATATATATCTTATTATTATTATTAAAATTGTACTTAATATAAGTTAAAATTCTAAGTTAATCAGGATAAATCAAATTTCTCCCTCCCTCGCTGCCCTCAAGTCACACAAAAATGAACAAATCACAAAAAGTTTGAAATTCTAATTCCACCCCTATCCTTTTCTCATCCTCAACATCGAGAACTCTTACCTTCTCTTATTGTCGTGCTCACTGCGGTTGTCTTAGCAAGCAAAATTGTATTTTTTTTATTCTCTTAATTATTTTACAAAGTAAATCCTAAATCTACATCTCAAACCTCTTAAATGCTGATGACACCACTTCTCAAGTTCTCATCCTAATCCAATGAGACTTTTGTGCTATTCTCAAGTTATTTATACTTAAAAATTTAAATCTATCCTATATTTTATGTATTTTTTTAAGTATAAATTGTTAATTTTATTTATATTGTATTCGATGTGTCATGTCGTGTCAGTGTCCTATGTTTTGAAAAATCATGTCGTGTCCTTGTATCTCCGTGTCGTCTCCGTGCTTCATAGCTGTGAAGTGTTAATAGGTCAATAAGTTCTATTTAAATAAACCTGTCAAAGTTCAACTCAAACTTGGATTATCATGTGGAAGGTGAATGCGAAAGAGAAAAGCAAAAGAGTCAGAACAAAGGAAGATAAGACGAAAAGAAGAGAGAGAGAGAGAGAGAGAGAGAGAGAGAGAGAATTTCAAAAGAATCAATGTTCTTTTACTCTGTTCTCAGAAGTCTACAGAATAAACACAAAATCAGCTTATAGAATTTGACTTGAAAGATAAAGGAATTTGTCAAAATAACAAAAAGACAAATGGAGAAGCTGCCAAAATAGGGTATGAAATCTTAAAAAACCCTTTGAAACTAAATATTCAAGAAACTAAAAAAGGAAAGTATAAACAGCAATCAATAATAAAATAACCGAATCCCTTCCAGGAATCAAACAAATCCAAATTAATTCGTTTATGAATGGGTCACAGACTAAGATTACAGTTATTCCACAATGCCATACCGTCATAGCACAATTTCTAATCAAAATGAAAACTTTTCAGCTTTAGGTCAACTTGAGTCTGCCTCAAACAGCTCATCAATTATGAATTTATTAAGTACTTAATCACCGATCTGCGATTGCGATCCCAAAACCATCCAGAATTTCTAGGTCTTATCAAGACCCTACTTTTACACTTACTGATACATCTATTTGTATGTCAGGGCTACCTGGATCCTGAATATTTCATGACCCAAATACTTACAGAAAAGAGCGACGTATACAGCTTCGGCGTCTTGCTACTAGAGATAATCACCGGAAGAAGGCCCATAGAGAAAGGAAGATACGTGGTGAGAGAGATCAAGCTCGCAATGGATAGAACAAAAGATCTGTACGGATTACACGAGCTGCTCGATCCGGCGCTCGGATTGGGAACAAGTTTAATCGGTCTTGAGAGATTCGTCGATCTGGCTCTGCACTGCGTTGAGGAATCGGGCGACGATCGGCCCGCTATGAGCGAGGCAGTGAAGGAGCTCGAAAGCATCATGCAGAAGGCCGGAGTAAATCCGACGGCGGACTCCGCGTCGTCTTCCTTGAGCTACGAAGGGACCGGCGGGCGCCACCATCATCCCTACGGCCACGAAGATTTTCAGTACAGTGGCGGCCCGCCTTCTTCCAATATCGAACCCAAGTGAGCAATTTGTGTTAGGGATAATTACATTTGTAGTACTTAAAAATAACTTGAATACTCATCACTCTCAAGGGACTGAATTGTAAATATTTATATCATTCCCCATCATAATAATCTTCAAAAGTAAAAATACATAGTTTATCAAAAAATAAATAAAAAAAATACATAGTTTATCAAAAAATAAATAAAAAAAATACATAATTATTAATGAAAATATTTTTGGGGTAAACTGTGATCATAAATTATTAAAAGTAAATTTCTATTATTAAATATTACGTACATGCCGAAATTATATTTAAATATAATTTTAATATCATATTATAATATAATATGAATATATAGTTATTAAAATTACATTAAAATGTTATTGCAATGTTGCTAGACATTGCTAAACTGTTCAAATTATATTTAAATATGATTTTAATTATGAACTTATTTTTTTAATTATATTAAACTTCAATAATGCAAGGCTGGTTTTTATAAAGAAAAAATAGCAAGGCTGTTTGAATATGATTTCAAATATAAAAATAATATTTAAATAAATATACATACATAAATAAAAGTTATAGTTATAAAAAAATACATAAATAGATATAATTTTAAAATACATAAAAAATAATGTAAATTTGTATATAAATAAATAAGAGTAAAAATAAATTTATGCATAAATATAAGCATATATATATATAAATGTACATTAATAAATATGCATATAAATATATTTATATATATGTCACTCCTTAAATATATATACATGAATCTTAACATATATATATATATATATACTCCTAAAATTGTTAAAAAACTTATATTGTAAAAATTTATTTTCATGAATACTAAAAGTTAATTTTTATTAAAAAAAAAGAATTTTTATATTTAAAAATGAAAAAAAATCTAAATAAATGTTACATAAAAATTTCATATTTAAATATAATAGCCATTTCTTATTTATAAAAATTGACCTTTTGTATTTAATTATGAAATAAAATTTTGAAAATTTTTTCATATTTAAGTACAAAAAATAATTTCTATACAGAGAAACTAGCAAACTAATTTAAAAATGAAACTAATCACTTATATTCCTATCTACCTAATTAAAAATCCTAACTTGTAGTCAATAGTAATAATAAATATGATGATAAATGTATGTATCCAATCAAAGTAATTCAGGTAATTATAAATATAATAAAAACCAAACAAAAAGCAAAGAATAATATCTATCAGATTAAATGCTAATCATCACAATGAAACTCATTGAAAAAGGTACAACTTTAAGAATTTCAGCCCACAAGAAATTCTGAAAAATAAATAATTGATGAAGATTATTTACCATAAAAATCTTCCTTTTTTTTATCTTCTATGTGACGCCCATGACTGAAGAGAGCGGGGAGTGATCGCCGGGTGATGATGATGACCCACGGCCTAAGAAAAAGAAAACAGTGAGATAAAGTGTGGCTCCTGGCAGGCTTCTAGATCGAATAATGAGTAATGAGAGGAGCACAGGAATAAATCGTCTCACATCGAAAAGAGATGGAGATCATGAGATAAGTAGATAATGTAATCTCAAATGGTAGACTTGAGCTGGAGTAGTACTACGGTGGGTGGCATCCTGGGAAGCACTTAAGCCACGCAGTTTTTCTAAAGCCAAAGCGGACAACACCTCTGCAACGGGATCACGAGATATTACATTCTAACTCTCTTTTAAGAGCACACAACGATCTCATCACACTTTAAATTTCTCTTTTAAAGCTATTTTTTCAGTCAATGAAGATAAACAATTATAGAAAAGTAAAACTCGATGCAAAATCATGACAATAATAATTGTTAATGTAATAGTCAACTGAGAAGAACATCCATAGAAACAAAAACCACATTTGGGTGGGTATTCGAAAATCAAAGGGAATGTTTACATAGGGCAAAAATCAAAGTTAAGATAAAAGAAGTGGATTTAACTTTCTGTCGTAAAATTTGAGGAAGATAATGAAATAGAGAGACAATCTTCTCACTTGAATCTTACTGTCATCGACAGAAGATGAACTCCACACTCTTGAGCGCCTAGAGGCGACATATGAAGTGAAAGAAATCGACATTATTAGTTCTTAAAAATATCAATGTGTATATTAAAACATTGATTAAAGTGCTGGTTATATTTTGAAGATTATGATCATAATTAGACCATAATCCGAGATGACCTTAGTAGTACATAAAAATATGAAATGCATTCGAAGTAGTTTTTTTTTTTTTTTTCTTATGTGTCGTATTTGAATGTAAAATGTAAAATTTATAATATTTATAAAATATTATATTTTTTTTGAAATATTTATAAAATATTATGTTGAAAATGTAAATAATCATAAAAAATTGAGCATAGTTAATAGGATCATTTCTTTGTCACAGCCAGACAGCCTTGTTTTATTTTTCAATGAGTTTGATTGAAGACTTTAAAGTGATTAACACTGAATGACTAACACTATGAATATTAAAATATTTCTACCAAAAAAAAAACACTGAATATTAATTTCAAGTTAATTCTAACCTAATGTCGTGGTTTTAAAAACTGGACCGGACCGGCCGGTTCAACCGGTCGAATCGTGAACCGGTCAACCAACCGGTCCGGTTTAATTTTATAACTGGATCCGCTTAAAATCGGCCAGAACCGGTCTAAACCGCGGTTCAACCGGTCAACTGGTGAACCGGTACGGTTGGACCGGTTGAGTTTAAAATTTAAAAAAAAAAGTTTCCTAAACTCTGGTCCCTAACTCAGCTTCCGTTCTGCGGTCTCTACTCGCGCGACAGTCACGAACTCGCGATTTCTCTTGCTTCACACTCTCCTCTCCAGTCCCCATCTTTTCGAAATGATTTAGTATTTTAGTATTTTAGAGATATGAAATGATGAAATAATTTAGTATTTTAATATTAATAAAGTATACATTTATTCAGATCTTTTAATGATGTACTAAATATTATACTCAATTTGTGATTTGCGAATATTTTATTAGGTTATTGTTATTTCGATTTGCTTAGAATTATTTTTTGGGTTATTGACATAAGATATTATTTGTTAAATTTAATTATTAAACGTTCATTTTATGTCTAATTATTGTGTTGATGTGTAAATAATATATATCTTAATTATATTTATATTATATTTTATTAATTTTTTTAATTTTACTTTATCCCGGTTCGACCTCGATTCGACTATTGAACCTTGAACCTTTCAGTCTACCGATTCTGAATTAGATATAACAAAATATGTCAAATGAGAATTTATAATAAAAATAATAATGGTGTATTAAATTTTATTTGTTTACTTAAAAGAACTGCTATAAATTCATAATGACAAACTAATAAATTAATCGGTCATAATTTAAATATTTAATTTACTCTATTATTTAATAAATTAGATCAGATAATTCAATAAATTAAAATTTTAAATAATAATTAATTAATTTATTAATCAGTCGACATTAAAATTGTGTTTAAATATACACTAATAATCGGTCAAAATTAGTGGCCAGCTAAAAAACAATTGAATAGCTAAATTCTTACTCGATATTGCGATATGTTCATCATATTTTCTTAATTTTCTTATCTTGAATGAATTAAAATTTGGGGATAATTTTTAACCTGTTATAAATTTTTTTTAAATATTATACTTATATATTATTCTTTTTATAAAATTTAAATTATTCTTATTTTTTTAAAAAAAAAAATTATAAGGTATGCATATAAATGCTCTAAAATTTAATTTTATTTGATTCAAAGTTGAGTGACATTTAAGTAAATCATGATTGAACACATTATCATCGTTGTTTCGGGAAAGGCATATTTGAAGCTTGAATTTTACTCGATTTAAATTCAATTATGAAACAGCTTTAACAAAGAATCTCCGACAACAATCCCCCTAATTATATGATTTTTGAATCATATATAGTTCGAAATCGGTATCTCGGGCTTATAAGATAAGTTTAATTTCGTCATAAATTTCAATTAACTCAATAAAACGCATAATGTATTAGATGTAATCTTAATTGTATATATTAACTCTAGTTGAGTTAAAGAAATAGTAAATAAAAATTAGCGTAAGGGCCTATTTATAAATATTTAATTTAGAAGTTTTTATTTGTAAATATTTGACTCAGGGCAATAACTAAAAAAATAAAAATTTTGTGAGAATAATGTAAATTTCCCTATTTTTTATTATGCCTTTTTTTATGGAATAATAAGCCAATTTTGAGCAATACGGTAGCGTAAGTCAAATGGCTCAGTTCAAAGCCATGCAATATACGCAAAGGCGAAATGAAATAAATTAATTTAGATTTTTCTTATTGAATCTTAAAATATTTTTGGATAAATTACATCTAAGTCCCTGAATTTAACACTTAATATCATGTAGGTTCATATTTTAAAATTATAACATCGAGGTCCCAGAGTTTTAATAAATTATCAAATGATTTTTTTTTATTTGGCTAAAAATATTTTAAAAAACTGGAGGAGAGAGAGAATAACAGGGGTAAAACAGTAATTTTAAAAAAATTAATAAAAAAGATAAAAAAGACACATTTGATAATTTATTAAAACTCACAGATTCCGTTATTATAATTTTAAAAATATGGACCTGCACGATATTACGCGTTAAACTCAAGAACTTGAGTGTAATTTGCCCAATATTTTTTTATAAAATATTTAAATAATTTATTCATTAAAAAAGTTTAAAAATATATCTGTCTTGCATATAACCTAATAATTACTAAGCCTCAATTCACTTTTAAATTGCTATTTAAATCTATTTGACTTAACCTAAGAATTTCTTTTCAAGAGAGATGGAAAAATAAATTTGGCTACAGTAAAAATACTCTTCGAACTATAGGTTGTGGTTCGATGTTTTGCCGTAGGTGTAAGTTCTTATAATTAATTACTTATTCTCACGTCAAAATACGAAGCTATTGACTAATTTAAGAGACCGACAAACTTGATTCTTTTATTGCAGAGTGCAAAATGACCACCCGCCATTGGTTCTGTCGTAGAAGGAGCGTCTAATAATAGATGATGAATCAATAACACGACGCATAATAATATTTCGCTAACGTCTAGTTAGCAATCGCCAGAGAAGTAGTTAGCAATGGACCAATGGAACGCGACTTGTATTTTAGAGGCGCGTAGATGTGACAAGGACATTGCGAGTTATTTTTGAGCAAATCGGGAGGTAGGACATGCCAATCAGCGCGCTCTAATCGAGTGAGATGCTGCAAAATGCCAAAGGTCGAGCTTAGACCCGATCAATCAATGGGTGAGCGGTCCAATTGGCTAGCCAGGCTCGATACTTATTTGGCCAAGCTTAAACATACCAAAAAGTTTATAACTTAACATCAGGCGAAAGGTGGTAGCCCCGGTCCTCCAAGCCTATAATTATAAAAGAAAATTAATATTTTTATTTTAAAATTTAGTTGAAAAAAATGTGATTGAATTATTTTAATATAAATTTTAGTTTTTATTTGTAATGAACAAAAATTTATATGCAATATTTTAAATTAAAATTAAATAAATAAATTACATTGTAAGTTTGATTTGATATGATCACCCTATTCAAATCATTTGAGAATTTACATATATATACTTTAAATCTTCTTTTTGTTTACATAATGGTCCTAGAAAAGTCATGAATTAGATTTAGGCCCTGTTTGGCACGAGGACCAAAACAGGACCAAAATAGTACTAATTTAAAAAATAACAATAATAATAATAAATAAATTTTTAAATCATTCTACACATATTCAAATATAAAAAATATATTTTACTTTACATATTTAATAATTTAAAATAAAAATATCAACTTTATTTCACATTCTAGATAAAAATATTCAAATCGAGTATTTTGATGAAATAAAATTTATATTTTTATTAAAAATTATTGAGTATGTGAAGTAAAATATTATTCTTTATATTAAAATTTATGTAGAATAATTAAAATAATTTATTTATTATTATTATTGTTATTTTTTAAACTAGTACTATTTTGGTCCTGTTTTGGTCTTCGCGCCAAACAGTGTCTACTTTCTTATTTTATTCATGAGATTATCCCTTTGCAAATTATGATTAATATATGGTGATTATATAAGCAAATATGCAATATTCATCAAAATTATTAGGTATTTTTTAAAATATTGATTTTATGGTATTTAAAATGTAAAAAAAAAAGTAGGCACAATGCAAAATTCCCCTTATTGTATTTGTGATGACCTAATAGTAGCAAAATAACAATAAATTTTGCATTTTTGCAGCCAAATATTTATTATGGAATAAATAACATTCCAAATTCAAAAGTTTTAAATATGGATGGCAAGCAAAATCCTCACCCAATAAAAAAAAGGAATATTTTTTTATCCACAAAATTTTCATCAACAATCAGGTAAATAAAATTATATTACTTGAAAACATTTATTATTGAAAAGATAAATAAACATAAAAAAAATTCATATGAAAAAAAAAATTCTTGTCTAATGTTGGCAACTTGAAGATAAGATTGTTAAAACCTTCTCTAACATCTCTTGCCGAACAAAAGCTCAACAGCAGCCTCTTGTCGAACAGCAGCTCAAAGAGATATCACAAGATCGTACCCTCCATACTACTGTGTTAACTCAACATTTAAGACAGCATGGGAGCTCACTCCCTAATCGTCCTTTGCAGGAGTAGGTGTCAGATATGACAGACTAAACATACTATGTTCCCTCCTCTTTAATCTATAAATAAGGGGGAATTGCTCTCTCTAAGAACCCTTTCTTCCTCTCTTTCTCTCTCTTGGGCTGAGATGCCCCTCTCTCTCTATCCCTCTTATACTTATTCAATCTCCATTTAGAGATCAAGCTTTGTAAGAAGAGATTCGATTAGTGGATTCAAATCGCTTGGACGGCGTCGTGATTTTTTCCCCGGATATTCGTGTTTTCATGTAAAAATTGTCGTCTCATTTCTCTCTGTTGTGGTGCATTTTTTGCATCAACACAGATAAAGATTTTAGTTGTATCGAATAGAGAAAAAATTGTGATAAATATTGTTAAATATGACTGCTCATTTCGCATTAAAAAAAAACTATAGTTGATATTCAAAAGTTGAACCGTTAGATATACAATCTTATTGAGGCGGTATGATAGCGAGTGAAAAACTCGAGTGGAAGATCTATTCGAAAATTATTGATAAAAATATTCTGTAAAATAAACACGGGTGAAAATGACCGTCAAAAATATTTATTTATTTTAGGCTATTCTATACGACTTACCACATGTATTATCGAGATTATAAGACCGAATATTTTTCACGCTACACCGGGCTAAATTAATTAATTTGGACGAATTATTGTGTTGAAGATATTGAACGTTGATATCATGTAACTCAACCAGGTCCACTAATTTATGGAAAATGGATCTAAATGTAATTTTGAAATTTTTGGAGGGATTATGTTTCAAAATAAAGCACATAAAAAGGGATAAAAATACATAAATAGAATTTTTTATGTTTATATCTATGAATTGTAAATTAATGTGATATAAATATAAAAATATTATTTATTTTGATCATAAAGAACTGCATGACTCGACTATTTTCAGAAAGATTTCTCATCACAGTACTATTTCAGTACAATCAAGTTTAATTTCGAAATTTTTTGTCGTTAACTTTACGGTTTTACTCAAGAGACAATTCTATCATTTGAGATCTGCTCTCTGTCATTGCTGATGTAATATTATAATATCTCGTGATTCACGTATAAAAATATTGTTTATTTTAATTTTAGAGAACTACATAATTAATTATTTTTCAGAAAAATTATCCTTTGTGTATTATACTGAACATATGTTATTATAAAATTTATAATATGAAGTAATTATTTTTTATAAAATATATCTGTGGTGAAATCTATAACGATTTGTGAAACATGTGTAAATGTTTTATTTTTCGCGCTACAACGGGCTAAATTAATTAATTTGGACGAATTATTGTGTTGAAGATATTGAACGTTGATATCATGTGACTCAACCAGGTCCACTAATTTATGGAAAATGGACCTAAATGTAATTTGAAATTTTTGGAGGGATTATGTTTAAAAATTAAGCACATAAAAATGGATAAAAAATAAATAAATAGATTTTTTTCTGTTTATATCTATGAATTGTAAATTAATGTGATATAAATATAAAAATATTATTTATTTTGATCACGGAGAACTGCATGACTTGACTATTTTCAAAAAAATCTCTCATCACAATACTATTTCAGTACAATCAAGTTTAATTTCAAAATTTTTTATCGTTAATTTTACGATTTTACTCAAAAAACAATTCTATCATTTGAGATCTGCTCTTCTTCATTGCTGATTTAATATTATAATATCTCGTAATTCACATATAAAAATATTATTTACTTTAATTTTAGAGAACTACATAATTTAATTATTTTTCAGAAAAATTATCTTTTGTGTATTATACTGAACATATGTTTTTATAAAATTTATAATATGAAGTAATTGTTTTTTATAAAATATATCTGTGGTGAAATCTATAACGATTTGTGAAACATGTGTAAATGTTTTATTTTTGTATCATTTTATTTGAGATTTGGTATATTTTCATATAACTCAGTATTTGTTAAAATCATTTCAAATGGGTCCGAAGCACTTCCAATCATTTCATGCAAGTCTTTTCATTTAGGCTCTGTTTGGCATAAGGATCAAAATCAGGACCAAAATGGTACTAATTTAAATAATAATAATAATAATAATTTTTTTTAATCATTCTACATACATTTTAATATAAAAAATATTATTTTACATCACATACTCAATAATTTTCAATAAGAAATATCAATTTTATTTCATATCTCAGGCTAATATATTCGAATCAAGTATTTTGATGTAAGATGTGAAATAAAGTTAATATTTTTATTAAAAATTATTGAGTATGTAAAATAAAATAATATTTTTTATATTAAAATTTATATAAAATGATTAAAAAATTATTATTATTATTATTATTATTATTATTTTAAAATTAGTACTATAATGTTATTGAAGGCCAATTTTAGAAATTGAAGAGGATGTTTAATGCAATATCATTGTAATATTATGTCTCATATTTTTAGATTTTTTTTTTTTTTTGATAAAATTCATATTTTAGAAATTGAATGTTTGATTTGATAATATTTTGACAAATTATAAGATTATGACACTAAAATTACATCTTAAAATCTAGATGTCACCTGAAGTTAGATAACATTCAATAACATTGAATCAAATAAATAATAATTTATTATAATAATATTTAACTAAATAAATAATAATTTAGTGCCTATTTGATTACCGCTTCAAGCAGTTTCAAGCGGGACGAAGACGATTTAACAAAATTAATTAGCCAAATAATTCTGATTCGTCCCATAAATTTAAATCCATTTTAAAAGCATGAAACGGCTTCAAGAACACGAAGCCGAAACCATCGAAATGGTGGTTTCAGACTCGAGATCGCTTCTTCTTTTTTCTCAGGTTTTTTAAAAAATATATCTGGGGATAAATTTGGTATTTTTTAAGGCTAAAATTAAAGGATAATTAAATCTGATAAATTCAAAATTTAAAGAATAATAACAAATCATCTTTTGACTTATAACCACATCTCTTAAATATCTCAAATTTTGATATATATCCTCGTGAGAATTTTAAATTAATAATATTCAAATAAATTATAAAATATTAAATAAATATGTTTTATTTACTTTTATTATAAAATTTATGTATTTTTATTATTTTTGAGATTTTATTGTGAGACGAAGTAGTTTCTAAATTAATATTCATCCAAATAAAAATAAATTAAAGTAGATTTAAAATTAATTTTAAGTCATTTTTTATCCAAACAAAATTTAAATTTGAAACTGCTTCGTTTATCTGAATATCTCAAAAAGGCTCTTAGAGATGTATAAATAATACTAATATTTAGATAATAGAAATATCTGAATAATATTGAACTAAAATAATTTACTTTTTTTTTATCTACAGTTATGCTACCGAAAATTTGATATTTATAAATTAAATCCATTTTTGATAACATATAAATAAATTAATTGATAATTCATTTAAAAATTTTTAATGTAAGAGAATATATTGTCACCTGACATTTAAATTCAAAATTAAAATATTTAATTATATATATCATTGTATACTTTAAATAAAAAACCGCACTCTATCTATGAAGTTAAAGAGACTTCTCCTTACACAAATAAATTAGAGTAGGAGCGAGAGGGAAAGAGATCCTGTATAGACGGGAGGGAGGGAATTTGAGAATTTTATAAATTTTAATAATGAAAAACTTAATTGATAATTTTATAAAAAAAGTTAGGAATCAAATGTTCAAATTTTAAATTGGTGGACCTGCATTATGTACTAATATCAGGACTTAAAATCAGAGACTTGGATGTAATTTACCCAAGTTTTTTAGGCAAAAGGAAAAGACATGACAAAGTCAACGGCTTGGGTTTGACTTTGTAGGCATGAGGACGTGCTTTGATTGCAAGACGGCATTTTGATTGCAAGCCGGGTTTGATTTCTTCCCGGTCCGCACAATGCTCGCCTCTCCGTTACCTTTCTTCCCGGGGAACCGGCCAGCCTTCTAGAGAGAGAGAGAGAGAGAGAGAGAGAGAGAGAGAGAGAGAGAGAGAAGAGAGAGAGAGAGAGAAAGCGAAGAGGCAGTGAATCTATTAAGCCCTCCTCCCACTCACAATCTCTCATTCTTCTCTTCATCTTCCTCCCTCTTCTTCCTCTTTTCCCCAAAACTGATTCCTTTCGAGCAGAATTCAGCTTCAGAGTTCCCAAAATCGGATTTTTGGGGGGTCCATTAGATGGATATTGCCAGCAGCAGCAGTAGCAGCAGCTGCTGCAGCACCACCGCCGGCGGAGCTCTGAACCCGGCGCCCTCCGCGACTCCGGGGACTCCTAGCTCCAGTAACCCGACGACCTTCATCCAGGCCGACTGCTCCTCCTTCAAGCAGGTCGTTCAGATGCTCACCGGCGCTGCTGTCACCACAGCGAAGACCCCCTTGCCACCGCAGGCGAGGACGACGGGGACCAGGAAGCCGGCGTTCAAGCTTTACGAGCGCCGGAGCTGCATGAAGAACCTGAAGATGATCAGCACCGTGATCCCGGCCGTCGCTGTGAAATCCAATCCCAGCTCTCCGGCGGACTCCTTCAGCCCCGTTACCCCGTTGATCGCCGACCCGTTCAGCCGGTCGTCGGATCCCAGGTCGGCGGAAGCGGCGATGGCAGAGGAGCTGGCGATTGCCAAGAAAGGGTTTTACTTGCACCCGTCGCCGAGGACTGTGGCAGCCGCCGGCAATCCGCCGAGGTTGCTTCCCCTGTTTCCGGTGACGTCCCCAAGGGTCTCCTCTGTCTCTTCGCCTTAAACAACGAGGCTTTCCTCTGTTATATGAAGTCGCCTTCTTCAATTTTCCGTCCAGTTTTACTCTGTTTTCTGTTGACGGTGTTGAATGAATGAATTCTGTAAATTGGGTTTCGTAGTTCTGGTTTTGCTTCATCTCGTTAATTCTCAGTGACTACTCATTCTCGAACTGAAGTGGATTTCTGACAAGTTTCTTTGTTTAGTGAGAGGATCATAAAAATGATTTTTTTAATGCCAAAAGGTGAAGAGAAATTTTAGTATTATATATTTGAGATTGTGACATTTAGATGTCGGAGAGTTTTTTGGGAAGAAAACTCTGAAGTTCTTACAAAGAAAACAATTGCTTAATGTCTGTCTAGTTGGGGCCATCATGGTTGATATCAGAGCTGACCTTCTATAATATCTTGTGAGATAAATTAAATAGAAGTAGGTGAACCTGTGATGATTTGTGGCTAAAAGAGATAAGGAGTGACCTCTCGCAATATGAGGTGAGATGAATAGAGATGACAACAGGAAGAATTTGAGTCGAGTTTGATAAAATTTGTACCCACCCTGCTTTATTTTCACCATTATTTATACCTGCCTCATACCTGCTTTTACCCTACTTCGATTATTAATGATTTATAAAGAGATAATACTTAATTAAATTTTTTAAAATTTAAAATTATGTAATAATATTTAATTACTAATGAGTTACATATCAGGGCAGGCCGCGAGTTTAGTTACAGGATTCATACCCACCTATACTTGTCCCGTTAGAAGCATGTTAAATCAGTATAAGTAATTTTTATCATCTGTAGAGATGAACCATAAAGCTAGTGGGCTTACGACAATCAGTAGTTGAAGTAGGTAGAAAGTGAACTCTCACAGTACAATGTAATATGAATTAAATGAAAAAGTGATAGGTTTTTGGAGTGACACTATCTTGATATTTGAACGACGGACCCAGATTTTATCTATCAACTCTTATTTCATCAATTTCTCTAGCTCTCCCTTATTCATTCTCTTTTACAAGATTGATTGAAATAAATTTAAGTGAATTAATCTTTTAATTTAACTGAAAGATATTTTCTTTTCTAAAAGATGAAATTAATCTTTTTTGTTTAAGTCTAAAAAGAGCTCAGTGCCCTTTTAATCTTTATTTTGCCTTATAACACAAAATTTGAAATAAAAAATAAATTTATCTCATAATTTATATAATTTTTTCATATATTATATATAAAATTTTATTATTAAATAATTTTATTTCACATAATAATTTACTGATATATTTCTATAATTTACCTCTAAAGCTATAATTACATTTTATTTCACTTAGATTTTTAATAAATATTATAGAAACTTGTTAGATCTCTATTTTATTTTACTTTTATGCCTTTATTTTAAATTTTAAAAACCTACATAAAATTGTTTTAAAAATAAAAATATAATATAATTATGAATAAACTATAGGGACCTATCATTAATTTGCCCTAAATGTTTTTTAAAGAGCATTTTTATGTTGCCATTCCCAAGGTTTCAATCTCCATAAATTTCTTTTCAAATTTCCATACTAAGCCAAAATCATGCATTAAGCACGCATTACTAGGTTGAACATATAAAATATAGAGATTTTTACCCGTATGACACAAAAAATTTCAATATTTACTTATTAGATACCATAAAGTTAAATATTACATGACACACACTTATTTATTTTAATTTTACAACCAACACACCCTAGTTAAAAAATCCTTATATTTTACTTAAGTAAACTATACTTAAGTTATGTTCTAACTTAAATAAAGTTCATAAGAATAAAATCTAACTCTCGGTGCACCTTAACTTAAATCTTACATGTTAAAAACTATTTAAATCTATTATTTATGTAGAATATTTTAAATCTAATCGTTAGATGCTCATCTTAACGATTAGATTTAATTTAAAACACAAAAGGGATTAGATTTTATTCCTATGAACCTTATTTAAGTTAAAACATAACTTAAGTATGGTTTACTTAAATAAAATGTAAGAATTTTTTAACTAGGGTGTGTTGGTTGTAAAATTAAAATAAATAAGTGTGTGTCATGTAATATTTAACTTTAAGGTGTCTAATAAGTAAATATTGAAGTTTTTTGTGTCATACGGGTAAAAACCCCTAAAATATATGCTAAGGTAAATTGCATCTAGGTCCATGAGACTTACACTTTATTACATAGACATATCGAAATTTTGAATTCATTGCTTCTAGTCCTCAGAGCTTCTTTCGTCACAGAATTTGGCGCCCGCGTCTCACTTTGGTCCTTTCTTGTGAAAATCGTTTGATTTTTTCCGCCAACGTATGTTTTTTAGGTACCAAAAAGATGAGATTGCCCTCATCATAAAACCAAAATATTAAGTTTCTTTTATATATGCATTATCTAAATTTAACTAAATATTATTTCTATATCAAAATTTTGGCTCCTCATTATGGTTAAGCGTTACATGTATACCTGTCATAGCAAATAAAGTAATATTTAAATATAATAAAGAGTTTAAAATGCAATATATAAATAATATTTGATATTTTGATGGTGCATGTAATTTTACTTGTAAAAGTTTTTTTTATTTTTATTTTTATGTTTGAAAAACATTTCTATCAATATGCCTGATTTTCACCCTAACAGTAATATAATCATCAACATTATGCATTTTTTTGGAATAATAAAAAATAATAATACTTTTCTCCAATTTTTTAGTTAAATATAATATTTTAAGTACTAAATTCCAAGATGAAAAATAGGGTGGAAAAATATGGATTAAATTTCTTCTCTGATTTTGAGTGGAATCAAACTCACTGGTTGGCAATTTACTCTTTTTTTTCTGACTTCTTCAATTCTATACCTATTCAATTTTTCTGCCACAGACTTATCCTAAAAATTGAAGAAAATTTCCTCTCAAACATCATCCATTCTTGTAGGACTCATTTGTCGGTTTTAGTTGAGTTCAAACGAGTCAACTTCTCAACTCGTATTTAACTTCGACTTTCGATCGAGTTTCAACTTGTCATTACACAGATAAATTCTGATCAGTCACGCTGTATACAAACATGATAGAATATTTATTAAATATATCCCCTCATTGTGTATTATATAAATGTATCTCATTTTTTATTTCGAGTTAAATCTATTTATTCATTTTTTACTTGTTGCCAATTTATCGAGTTTGTTTGAATGGATCAAATTATATTTTTACAGCAGCTTTTGAATTTCAAATTTGAATTGCCAGTTCTAGTCAACTGGCTGGAAGATCTCATCCATTATGACTTCTTAATATAAATCCAAGGTTGATGATTAGTATGCCAAGTTTTCTTTTTCATTTGAAATGGGATAATTTCTTATTAGTTTCACAGAATTTTTTAATTCATTTTTATTTCTTGCTTTTAAATATATCAATCAGACCACATATTCTTCTAATCATTACAAATTAGTCCATCCAGTTAATTAATAGGTGTTCGACTTTTATTCTCTTTTCCGCACGCCACAATTCGATGATCGGAATGCCCTCGGTAGAATACCAACTCAACAAAGAAAATACATTGCACAGTTCGTTTCAAGAATTGTTAAACCATTAGGTAGCTTTGACACTGCTAGAAATTAAACATGACGAACTACCTTTAATTGATTAGAAAATTAGAAGAATTATGCTTGATATATTTTTAAAAATTAAGAAAAAATTATAATATTTAGAAAAATTTATTAAATTGCTGTGAAATTATCCATAAATATTATTTTGAAGCACTCTTCTTCAATTTGCTTAACAAATAATTGAGTAATTTCAACTCTTTTGCGACCAAGTTATTTATAATTCATCACAAATTACGCATTTCACCATCTTTTAGTAAATACTACACATATCACACTCTTTTTACATTTCTATTGTTACAATAGAAATGTAAAACTTATAAGCAGAGTGTGATATATATAATATTTACTAAAAGATGGTGAAATGCGTAATTTGTGATGAATTCAGTGTTCTGTACGTAAATTTCCTTTTATAATATAGACTAAAAGATCTAAATAATTTAAAAACTAAAAAAAATCTAATTACACGTAAACCCAAATTAGAGACCTAATTGCTATTAGCTCTTTACAAAAAATGTGAATAAATAGAAGAAGGAAGAGCAAAAGCAGCAGAAAGAGATGATCATATTCACAATTGCTGTTTCAAAAAATTTGCATATTAAACTTATGTACCTTAACTTTATGAGACTTCTATAGTTACAATTGACTAAACAATAAATAGAAGAGGATTCAGCAGAGGCTGCAAGGCAGAACTCACTTCCCCCTGCTAGAATAATTCACCACTAGCACCCCAAAAAAAAAAAAAAAAAAAGAAATAAAAAGCTGTATACATCTATATTTTATGCATTTAAGCAACTGGTAATGTTCATTCCACAACTCTACACCTCTTTAAGAGCTCACTGGAGTGGTTCAAATGGCTCCGCCAGAGCCCGCGAAGTTCCGAAAAACCGACGTCGAGCCATGGTTTGAAAGGCCCGCTGAAATGTAAAACGGCTGCTGCTTCGATGTGCTTGGGTTGGGGTATCCGCTGACCCAACCCGGGCAAGTGCCATGAGTGTTCGAGGGGGAGTTTATGATCATTGAAAACAATCAAAGCTGGCGGGAGTGAGCCCACTTGCCATAATGAAAATCCAGATTTGCAGTTCTGTGTTGGAGAAGTTAGAAAACTTATGTCAAATAGGTGAGAATAGATGACTAATCTACCCAATCCCACATCATTGACATATGAAAGAAATGTTAGGTATATATGAGAAAAAGACACATTTTGAAATCTTGAGGCCCCATGGCTAAGGCGGACAATATCTATGAAGGCAAGCTATTACAAATGGAATCAGAGCCACAATGCGCTGCTTCTTGGACAATATGCGGTAAATCTCAACGAAAATGTTGAGTCTTCAAAGGGGGGGGTGAGTGTGATAACTATTAAGTAAATCCTACAATGGCAAAGCACAGGAAAGATACTAAGCAAATAATTAGACATGTTTTAAACCGTGAGGTACGGTGAGCTAAAGCAGCAATATTTGTGAAGGTGGGCTGTCACATAACTAACCAAAAGCATATTTTGTACAGGAATAATTTTATATTATACCAACGAACTAAGATAAGTTGGTTTGGGTTGATTTTTTTACAAGGTGTGGATATGGGTTGCACATTATTGCATTGTGTTATACAAATAATTTGTGCTATAAAAAGGTCAAAAATGGGTTTGACCAGAACCCAACTCAAGTTGGGTTGGGTCAGGTTCAAGTAGACCATAACATTAATCAGGTTGTTTTGGGGTCATAAAGATTCACCCATTTATTAAACAGGTTAGGTTTGGTCAAGTTGATCAAATCAGATTTAGGTTTGACCCAAACACTACACATTAACATGCTTTGTCACCCCCAGATTCAATGCAATATATGCTTTTTATTTAATTTGTTAACCTCATGCAAGAAATATTCAGGGAAACTAGCGCTTGGAACTCAAGAGCTATGACTTTAATATCATGTTAAATTTCTAGTAACCAATGAGCCTAAAAGCCTAAGCAAGAACTTCATGATCTATAATACCATATTTCTTAGGTAGGTAAGCTAGTGGATAGAAACTTGCCAGTTTAATCAAGCTCTGGTAAGTACGGGTTATGTTGGTCATCCTCCATGCTTCCAGGTTGAAAAGATTCATTCCCAGGAACCAAGCACAGTGCTTTGGCTCAAGTGCAAATGGTAATGATGAAAACAAAGGATTTGAGAAATTCAAGTGGTCACCTTGCCTCTTCTCAGTGCATCTGGCCCCTGTCTCATTTTGAATGCCCACTGCACCAATTACTTTCCCTTTCAGATCAGTGTCCCACAATGGACTCAGATCTTGTTGGACTACTAGGTCATCATCCAAGAAGATCACTCTTTCAAGCTTTGGAAACAGCTGTTTCAAAAACTAGCTAATTAGATTAGCGAATACAGAAAAAAGATTGAAACATTGGATTGAAAGGTATGGTTTAATTTCACATCAGGTAGTAGCCATCTTTCTGGATATTGATATACCAAATATTGAAACTGCTGAATATAATAGAGTTTAGACTAATAGATGTTTCCAATTGATTTAATGCTCCCAAAATTATAACAAAAAGAACACTTCATGTGCTTTCATTTTGACTATGTTACAGTTAAGGGTTAAGACCTATCCACCTGCCATTCTTAATACGGTTCTATGATGTACATTCTATGTGACAAAGGAGTCAATCACTCTTAATGGTATGCATCAACGAAAGTGAAGCACATCAAAACAAGAACTTTGCTTACCTCTGGAAGATGAATTTTCAGGTAATTCAGCAGGGAAAAGGAGCTTGAACTGGGAGCCTCATATCTTTCATAATCGTGCCAACTCCTTCGGTGAGTATGGTAAGCAGATAAACACTCTCGAACCACCTGTACAGTCTCTAATATCATTTCATTCACTTTTAATGGCCAATCAAACTGGTGAAGCCCCTTTACTTCCAAAATGGCAGGAGAAACAGAGTTGAGGGCAAACCAAGCATGCATAGCAGTATATGTTTTCTTGTCCGTAATGACATGAAAAATTAGTCTTTCTGGGTTCGCTGAACTCTTTAAAGTGGAGAAAACCACTACGGAAGCACCAAGGATGTTGTCAGTAAGGAGCGCAAAGTGAATATAGGAAGAATTGGTGAGGCGATAGGCATATTCAGGTGGTGGAAGAGAAGAGCGAGCATTAGCATTTACTAAGTATTCCTCTGCCAGCCTGAGAGCAAGGCAATGCATGTTCTTGGGAACACCAATTGAAGCCAAATGCCGATATAAAGAGGCCTGCATTCTTGCCGACTGCACCTTGTTATCCATCTTCATAAGCTGATAGAATAAATTTCTATATTATGGTTAGAAAAATGAAAAACCCAGAAAATAATTTCCATTAACCTATACAATATCATATTTAATAAATATTAAAGATTTTACACTCAATTCTCAAAAATTACAGAACTTATAAAGAAATTTGATTATAAATTACACTTTACACAATCCGTTTGTTCTCGTAATATTATAATACCCAAGTTTGGTCCTTCCTTTAACTATGATAAGAAACTTCAGATCCTAGTCATTGATTTAAATGAGATGGAAATCCAATCATTTGAAATAATGATAATATCTAGTTGTTATATGTTCCTGTTGCCCCGTTCTGTTGAGATACTGCCAAAATTTTCTATAAATTTGATATGCTAGAGCGGAGTGTGATAGAGCCACTCTACATGACCTCTTGGGCGATAATCAGGCAAACCTCAATGAGGACGTTGAGTCTCGAAAAGGGGGTACATGTGATATCTCATGAGGGATGCACCCTTAGGTTGATTACACATCAGCAAAATATGGGAGAGATACTAGGTATATATGAAAAAACAGTTATACCTTCATAGACTTAAGATAAACCATGAGGCTAAGACAAGAACCTTCATAGTTAAACGTGCTCGAGCTAGAGTAGTACTGGGATGGGTGACCTTCCCGGGAAGTTGCTTAACTACACAATTTCTCAGAAGCTAAAGTAGATAATACCTGGGCTGGGATGATACGACGATGTACCCAAAAAATCATGTAATGATAAAAAAAGGTCATGCAGATCATGAGACTTGCTTGAATCTCAACCAAACTTTGCAATCCCAATCAATTACTGTAAATGAGCCCTAGACAGGATGCACTCTCAATGCTCCCCCAAACAACAAAATTGGTTATAAAGTATATTAAGAATTCTGTATTTATTTCAGAGTAAAATACAAAGTCCAAATGGATAAGACCAAGGGGGTGACCGTGAATTCTAAACGGCACCACCTTCTCCCTCCATTCTTTGTGTATTTTGAATTTTCGTCACTGTAAATCTCTATCCACCATTAGTTATACCCTAATTTAAAGTGAAACTGAAACTGTGAAACCCCACTAATTCTATGTTTGCTTATATGTGATCTCTATTTGCATCAGATATCCTAACAAAATGAATTTTGGTGGTCTAACAAGGTCCGACCTCCTGTCTTATGCAAACAAAATTTTCAAATGAGTTGGCGCAGAAGAATTGATGTTTGCATGATTTTTGGGAAAATTCCAACTGAGAAAACTAAAGATAAAATATTTTGGTTGCATTACGATTAATCTGTAACCTCCGCTAAGCTATACAAGAAAGCTCAGATAATAAAATGAATAAGAAAAAATCAACAGTTAATCTACTCCATAAGACGATGACAACTCACAAATCACTGTGATAGGACCAAGTATCAACATGAATTCCCCATACATGATGCTGAGAGCTTGGTTCCGAAACCCATTGCTCCATGTAGCCATTACTGAGTTAAGCAAGCAAAATAATTGAAAGAAGTAGACAAGTACTTACCATGGCTCTGGTCTTGAGAAGGAAAGCTCTAAGGTCCAGTTCTTGGTAGGTGTAGGAGGTGATCTCAGCCATTAAATCATTCCAAGAATTAGGTGCATCTTCCACTAGCTTAGAATCTAGCGGCTCCCCACGCTCGGCCTCGTAGGTTTTCCTCAGTTCCTTCACAAGCTCCTGCAGGTAGTAATATCACTACATGAATATTGCAAAGGAATTAGCCAAGTATTTTATTTGGATCACATACTTATCATGAAATTTTAGCTAAATTACAGAGTCTTCTAATTACATTTTTTAAAAGCTGGCAATAAAATAGACATTAAAATTACATACTTGCACTAATCACCCAAATAAACTCCATTAGCAGCTCTACTCAGTTCTAGTCATAGAAAATTTCATGAAAGAGGCGATGAGATTGATACCCAAATATATTTACAAACCAAAGTTTCCAGACATATTGCACTTGCACTCAGACTGAGGCAGCTTCTCAGCCCCACAACGCGGATCCAACAAGAGTAGGGAATCTTTCTCCTGCTATTTGGAATCTGATATCAGGGCTTGTTTTGACACAATATGTCATTTATGGTGTTTCACACAAGTTATAATGTTTGCACTCAACCCATATTAGAACATACAACCTTATCGGTAATTTGGTTGAGTTATTTACAGCAGCGTTAATGACATCTAAACTATCTACCAGTACGATTTCTACATATAAAAATGTAGTGGCACGCTAAGTAAATAAAAGAAACGCTAGGACCTAAATAACCCAAAAATACCAACAAGACATAACTAAGAGGGCCTGCACATGAAATTGTTGGATATATGACCATATTTCCTTTTTTTCTTCTAAGGGAATCTGCTAAGGAAAAAAAGCATTAGCCAACTTTCCCATGTGACCTCCCGCAACCATAAGATACCCGCTTGACAATGGCTGCAAAAATGATGATCTCGGAATATGTTAAAAAGAAATGCTATATAATTTGACTCTATAGACTATTCCTTCCGTTAAATTTAACTCAATATTATTTTTACTTAAAATGACATAAGTGAGTTCCACCTTTGAAATTTTGACAAAACTTAAACCAAAAAACAATATTATCCAGTTGCTAAGGAAGGTGCAGAAATATATACTAAACAGATAGATAAATATGAGAGGATTCTGCCGATCTTAGTCATTCATGGGTCTACGCCATTATATGTAATTAATGATAATCAATCGAAGGTTTCAATTTGATTGACTTCATAGTCAACCAAAAAGGGATAAGTTCAGAATAAACAAAGATTCAACCAGTAATTCTCGTACTAAAAAGTATGAATTGACCACAGCGTATTCAAAATCTACACAAAAAATTCAACCGCGTAAATAACAAATAACAACAAGTAATCTTATGTGTGTGTATATATTTTGAAAATGCAAGTATCTTAGATTTATGGTAGGCTTCTGGGTCAAAATTTTCCGCGCGGAATCAAATGGAAAGGAAAACCAATCCTAACAAATTTGCCGAGAGGGTTCCGTCCGAAGAGGAAGAAAAGCTAAAAATCGAACTATACAAGAACTCGGAAGAAACTTTTGCCGTAGAAATGACAAAGAACAGCTCACCAGTGAGGAATCACCGCCTCGAAAGAAGAGAGGACCGATCCGACGTCCCAAGCAGCCTGACAACCCACCAAATGCGAGGGAGAAACAGAAAAACTTAATTATAGAAAAGATTAAACCCTAATTGCAGAAAGTGGCAGTGAGCGAGCGGCGCTCACCGATCGAAGGGCAGAAGGAGGCGCCAGCGTCGAGAGCGAAGAAGGCGATCCTGATAAAGACGAAGGGCGTCACGACGCCAAGAAGAATTAGCGTCGGCAGCACTGAGCGGTAAGCGAATCTCCGCCCGGCTGGTCCCCATTTCACCTTCATAACCGCGCACGACCGATCCGTTTAGCGCTATTCTCCTCGCCGGCCTTTCGTCAAGTGGCATTGCCCCGCTATTCTCCGATGAAGCTCGCCCCCAGATCTGCTTCCATCCGTCTTCTTCACCCCGTTTCGGATCTGCTCTATTTCATTCTCCCTCCAGATCATTCTCCGCTGAATCCCGTCTCCCCTTCGCAGCTCAGATCTGCCGCGCCGCGCAGCGCCACCGACACTTCAAATCCGCTCTCCGGCGATCCGCCGGCCACTTGGCTCCAAGTTTCAGATCGGTAGATAAGGAAACCACTAAATCTCTTTCTCTCTCGCTCGCTCGCTCGCTCGCTCGCTGGGGGATGAGAGAGAAAGACAGGGGCGGGCGAAGGAGGGAATTATGGAGCAGAACAAAAAAGCCGCGTTCGAAGCCGCGGGGGAAGAGAGAGAGTGTAGAGCTGTCAAATTATATTCGAAATCTTATTCGATTTTAAAAATCGACTCGACGAGCGTAAATTACATTCCGGTCCCTATATTTGGTACAGTTATATTTGAGTATACTATTTTGATCATCACCTTTTCTCTTTTTCTTTCACTCCTTCAAATTTCAGAATCATTTCAGTCTAAAATATTTAAGAGGGATTTCCACGTGGGACATAAAATTTCATCAAAATTACGTGTTTCACTCAAATATTTTAAAAATTATATATATTATACTCAATTTCTTATAATATTACGCATTTCACCCAAATTTATTACATTAAAATATTTAATAACATATATCTTACTTGATTAAATTCGAGATATATTTCTTAACACGTAATCAAAATTACTTTGACGAAACTCAAAAGAGACATAAATTTAAAATTAAGCTTAAAACGTATAATTTTTGAAAAATTTAAGTAAAACATTTAATTCAAACAGAGTTTGATATTTAATATATAAAATTTTCAATATTTAATTAATCTTTACCATTGATCTAATATTTTAACATAATATTTGAGGCATATTTCTCATTCTCTATTTATTTTTATCCTTATCAATATTGTCTTTCATCTCTAGAATTTATGACCGTTAGGTTTGAAGCTCGAACTTATGTCCATAATATATTAAATTTTACTTTAATTGAAACTAATTTAATTTTTTTACGATTAAAAGTCAGTATACTTGAAATAAGATTGATCAATTTAATAATGAGCTCAATATAAGCATTACAGTTTATGTCAATATATTTCCCACTATATATATTTAAAATATTTTAAATGTATAAATATATATTAATAGTATATACTAGGAGTATTTGGGCTAAATACAATAATACATATAAAATATATAATATTTTATGATAATTTATATTTGTAAATATGATAGAATATAAAATATGCATAAAAAATAATGCTCTGATAATAAAATTTGATTCAATTTAATTATTTTTTTTTTAATTTTGAGTTTCACATAACTAGCTCAAATTTAATTTGTTATCACCTTTACTTCTCTGATTTTTTTCATCTGATCTCTCATTTTCACTTATTTATAGAGCACAAATTACATAAATAAAATAATACCTTAAAAAAATAAGGAATAATTAACTACATGTCATATAAATTTTTATATATTATATTACACATACTTTCTTCACAATCTATAGTATAAATTTTATAAAGAAAAATATTTATGATGTAATATTAAAAAAATTATGTGACATGCAGTTAATTATTTTAAAAAATAAATAAATCAAATGAATGATTATAAATAGAAAGAGTAAAATTGTAAGAAAGAGATTGAAAAAGTGAGACAGAGAAAGAATATAAATGGTAATATAATTTAGGGTAAATTGCATTCAGGTCTTTAAAGTTGGGAGGGCATTGTAAATCTCAATTTTGAAAATTCTTAATTTTAGTTTTTAAGAATATAAAATAGATGTAATTCTGGCCCTTCTTTTTATAATGTTACCTTTTTTTTTTTGCTCACTCTCTCTATCAAAAAAATATTAAATTTAATCAAAATTTCATTGTTTTTGAATAATTTATATATTTTTAAAAATCATTATACCACGCTATCTCTATCCTTCTTCAATTTTTTATATTTGTTTTTTCTAAAAATTTAAAATTTAAAATCATAAATATTAATATTTTAAATTTATATTTTAAATAATACAAAATTAATAATTAAAAATAATTTTGCATTATAATAGTAAATAATTAATAATTATATTTCAATTGAAACTAATAATCCATTTATAAATTCAGAGCCGAAATCAAAGTTTTTAAAAATTGAGATTAATTTGCAAAGTTTTTTCACTTCTTGACGCGAGGACCAAAATCAGGACTAAAATAGTACTAATTTAAATAATAATAATAATAATAATAATGAATATATTTTTTAAATTATTTACACAAATTCTAATCTAAAAAAATATTATTTTACTTCACATGCTCAATAATTTTTAATAAAAATATTAATTTTATTTCACATTCTAGATCAAAATATTCAAATCGAGTATTTTGATCTACGATGTGAAATAAAATTAATATTTTTATTAAAAATTATTGAATGTATAAAATAAAAAATAATATTATTTATTTATTATTATTATTATTTAAATTAGTACTATTTTTTTCTGATTTTGATCCTCGTGCCAAATAGGGAAGGCCTTGATGCAATTTATCTTATAATTTATTCTGAGTTAAATGAAAAAGTTGGAAGAACGTCTCGTTGAGGAAAGTTTAAAAATTTGGATTCGTATGAAAGGAATGCCAAACGTTAGGAATCATATTGTAATTCAGCTTTACATGAATGAGAGAAGAAATCATTTTACAAATATGCCCATCAGGAATTGACAAAATATCAGTTTTGTCCACCGACAACTTGCGATGGTGACACAGGCCCGCTGCTTTTCGCACAGTCGCTCGTCCCGGCCGAAAAGTCGTTGCTCCGATTTTATCCGCGTTTTTTTTTCGCCAATTTCCGCGCCGACACTCAAAACTTCCCCCAAACTTTCACCCACTGGCAATACTATTTGAAAATCAAATTTATTTCCCTTATTACTCGCGTTTGTGATGCACTGGAGAAATACTTGGTTGCTTGTTAGTCTCGTGATATTAATTTTTAGAAATAATTATCTATATATTACATTATTTCACTTTATTTATGCATTACTCATACATTTTTAGTTAATTATGCTATGCACACTCAAAATATTATAAAAAAGTTTTTACATATAGGACATGAAATTTATACGAAATTACACATTTCACCATAAATTCATAAATATTACCACTATCACACCATATTCATTTAAATTTTACGCATTTCACATATTTCACATATTCCATATACTTTGTAATATTATATGTAAATTAAAATGCATAAATTCATTAATATTTAAATTCTAATATATATTTTTATTTTTTATCATAAACACATCAATTTTCTTACTTCAATT